>PVKS010002749.1:89003-99484 GCA_004027875.1 Aplodontia rufa
CACAGATGAGTGAAGACATTCGACCCTTGGTTCTCTGGGTTATGCTGATTTCACTCAGCATCAATATTGTCTTTTGATGATACAAGGTTTAAAATTTTTTTAGGTATCAACTATTTAGCTTATGGTTAGTGCTTTTCCTGCCTTGTCTAAAAAATATTTGACTACCACACATTAGTACTCTAATTCTGGAGATTAAATGAACAGTACAGTAGTCCCCTCTGCCCCTTATCCTTAGTTTCGATTTTACAGGTTTCGTTACCCACAGCCAACTGTAGTCCAGAAATATCAAATGGGAAATACCATCAATCAGAAAACATTTGCCTGTTGTCAGAGGTCATGGGAGCCTAATGCTAAGCCACATGTCCGTCATTCTCTTCACTTAATTTTATCAGGTAGGGATTGTATTATTTCACCTTACCACAAGAAGGGTAAGTCCAGAAAGTAAGATACATTGACAGAATTCTTATTACAGTGTATTGCTGCAGTTATGTTTTATTTTATTATTCTAGCTGTTACTCTCTTACTTTGCCTAAATTAAACCTTATCATGGATATGTATGAACAGGAAAAAACATGATATGTATAAGAGATGATGCTAGTCACGGTTTTAGGTAACCAGTGGGGGTTGTGGAACATAAGCACCTTAGACAAGGGGTGCTACGCTATTCAAGGAGGGGTTAATCACTGGAAGTGACTGAGCCAGACAAGCACTCAGGCCCACTTTAATGTATGGTGCTTTTGCAGGGAAACCACAGAAAGTGCTTCTCTTTGTTAATAGAGGTGCTGCAGAGAAAGCAACAATCCCATTTCACGTCTGACCTTTACAGTTGAAGGGAATCAGCCTAACAGAGATGTTGCCATGAAAGTATTGAGAGTCTTGAAAATACTTCTGCTGTTTGACTCAATTATTTCTTCTCCAGGAACATAAAACTTAGACAAGGTTTTATGTACAGATGTTCATTGTGTAATTTTTTTTAGTGAAAAAAAAGAAGAAAAAAAGGGAAAATGGGAAAAAGAAAGAAAATGATTTAGAAATTGTACTAGCTAATTAAATTGAGGTTCATCTATTACAGTGAGTGGTTTCACTATATAATATTCAATTTAAGATACTTTTGAAAGACATTTAATGACCTGTGAAAATGAAAATGATGTAATATGTATTTTTTCCCATTTTAAAATCCCAACTCTATTGAGGAACAATTTACATGCAGAAATGCTCCTGTAAAGTATACAGGGTGATGAGATTTCCCCATTTAAAAAAATAAACTTTCACTGAGGTATAATTTATGTATAACGAAATTTAACAATTTTACATGTGCAGTTTGAGCTTAGAAAGATGCACATAACCATGTAATTACCACTGCAATCATGACACAGAACATTTTTCTCATTCTCCAGAATTCTCTCAGGTCTCTTTGCACTGAACTGCTCAGGCCCAGGAAACCACTGATCCATTTTTTCTCATGATAGATTTCCCTTTTCTAATCTTTTGCTCTATAAATTTTGTATCAGTGGAACAATAGAGTATTTAATGTTTTTTGTATAGTTTCTTACAATCAACATAATGGGTTTTAGATTCACCTATGTTGTTGCCTATATTAGTAACTCCTTTTTGTTGCTACATAATATTCCATTGAATAAATATGCCAAATATGTATAGCCTTTCTCTTTTGGATGGACATTGATGCTGACACCAAGATGCTAATTTTGGGTTAACAGGAATAAAGCTGCTATGAATATCTTTGAACAGGATTTTGTGTGGACACAGGCCTTCATTTCTTTAGGGAAAATACCTAGGAGTGGAATTGTCAGGTAGTATGGTAGGTGTATGCTTAACTTTGTAAGAAACTGCCCCACTGTTCCAAAGTGACGGCACCATTTTATAAATATATTCTTGTCAAAGTACGAGTTGCTCCATATCCTTATTAGTATTTGGAATTGTCAGAGCTTTTTAAGACAGTTTTTGTTTTTAATATTAGCTGTATTATTGCATACCTATTAGTATCAGTGCAGTAGTATTTCATTCAGGTTTTTTAAGAATGCAGTTTTATGGACATATAATTTACAGACCATAGTTTACCTGCTTAAAGTGTGTAGTTCATTTTTTTGTCTACTTATAGTTGTGCCACCACCAACATAATTTAATTTTAGAATTTTTTTTTTATAAAGAGAGAGAGGGACAATGAGAGAGAGAGAGAGAATCAATTCTATTTAGTTTTTCACGTGGCTTTCATTGCTCCAACACTTCATCGTGTACGTGGTGCTGGGGTTTGAACCTGCATCCTCGTGCATGTCAGGCAAGGGCTGTAACCACAGAGCCACAGCTCCAGCCCCAATTTTAGAATATTTTAATCTTACAGAAAAGAAATTTTGACTCATTAGTTCTCTTTCTCTGTGTCTTCCATGCAATATGATGCAAATGAAAAAAGCAAACGAGAAAGTATTATTACAATTTCACAGAAGACACAGATGCATATACGTGTGTATATCTAGTCTTTTTTCCATATGGATACATGGTATATATCTGTCTATATGGCTACATATATGCACACACGTGTGGAACAAAGGCTAGAAGGAAATACATCAAATACAAACCTTAACTGTCTCCTGGTGTTAGCATTTCTATGTAGCTTTATTTTCTCCTCTGAATTTTTTGGGATTTCAGAATTCCCCATGGTGAGCACATATTACCTTTGTAATTTAGAAAGTCATTATATATAAGGGAAAAAAAAGATATTTCTTCAGGTTACATCCATGGAGGGGGCAGCACCATCCCAGCTACACACACTCTATATTTGTGGTCTGATTTCCTGTGGGAAGAGAGCTTGTAAAATCTTATTCTTCTGGGCTTCTGCAGTGAGTTGGCAGTATAAACCTGCTGTTTGCAATATTTACGTGAACTGCCTGGGGATTCCTGTAAACTACTCTATGAGTTGGTTTCTCCATTGACAGACTGTTGAGTGCTTAGAAAATGCAGTCCGCAAAGCAGATCCTTGTGGCAGTGGACTCCAGGGCCTTGTTATCCCAGTTCGTGAAGCATGTTTGTGACCATGCATATCTGTGAGAGTGTGTGTGTGTGTGCATGTGCCCATGTTTGCATGAGTATGTAACTTATAATCTTACATTCAAAGTTCCTGTGGATGGAGAAGGCCAGGTATATTGGCCTTCTGGTTGTAGTTTAATGACCATCAGGCAGTTTGATTTAGGATAAGTCAAATTCCTCTTGCTTTAATGACACTTTCCCCTTGATTCATGGGGAAAACAATGACCTCCCTCTGAATAGAGGCCGATTGAAAGGAATTGCATCACCTCTGTCCTTCCAACACAAATGTGCTTTGCTTGGAATGGGCACATTGCTTCCCAGCTCAAAGGTCACTTTCTGCTGTGAAATTGAACTGATATTAAACATTTGCTGGAAGAAGAAATAGAAGGCAGGAGGCTTGTCTGAGTAAGGGATTCATTGCACCAAATAGCCCCCACCCCCCAGGATACATTATAGAGACTGAAAAACAGGGGGAAATAAACAGAGGCAAAGCTCAGGGAAGTTTCTGTGTGATTCTGTCTGTCGCAGGCCTTCTGACCTCATGTCCTTGCATCTCTTTATATACCTCGTTTTTGCAGGTTGGCCACTTCTGCCCGTGCCTGGCATCTGCTATCATGTAACAACAGCCTGAGTTGGCTTTGTTCAGTACCTCGTGTTGACCATCTGTAATTCTCCACAACCACTCAGTTTACCTTTGCAGATCTGAGACTCATTACCTGGAGAGGAATCTGATGGGCCCAGCCCTGGTCAGCTTTCCTGGAAGACGTGATAGGAAGAGAGGCCATACACATCTGGTCTCGCCCCATCAGCCCAGCTCCGTGGTGGTGGTTGACTACTGAAAGCACAGAGGGAGTCTGGTCCGGGTGGTGGCTGTTGTCCTGCCAGCCCTCATGATAAAATCATGTAAATGAGGAAGGTACTTGCTGACCATCCCTAATCTAAACCTCACCAATGGTCTAACATTCAACAGCTGATACGCAAAATATTTCAGATTCTGCAGCATTTCAGATTTTGAATTTTTGGATTTGAGAAGTTGAACAGTAAAAGTCTATGCAAATGTTCCAAAATCTGAAATCTAAAAACTTTCTGGTCCACAACATTTTGGGTAAGATACTCAACCTGTAATATGGAAAGTAGTCTGTAAGAGGCAGCCTTTAAAATGTCCTCATAGGGATCCTTATCTCCTGGGATTCAGGTATAGCCCCCTCCCATTGAGGGTGGACTGGACCTATTTTTCATTTGTAATAATCAGACCAAAACAAAAGTAATGCGATATCATGTCTTAGTTCTCAAAGGACTGCGGCTTTTATTTTCTTTGCTTCTCTCACTTGCTCACTCTAATAGAAAAAGTTGTAAGTTTGCAACTGCCCTTTAGTTCCTAGAGGAGCTAGGGGAGACCTATGGCCAACAGAGGCCATGTTCCAACATCTGCAACATCTGCCAACACCCAAGTGAGTCCCCTTGGGCAGCAGATATTCCCCGCTTGAACCTTGAGTGACTGCAGCTCTGGAGACACTTTGATTGGAGCCTGTGAGGCACACTAGGCAGAAGTAACCAGCTGACCCACACCTCGAATTCCTGATGCACAGACCCTGAGAACGTCAGCGTCTGTGGTTGCTATCATTAAACCTCCAAGTTATGGGATACTTTGTTATACAGCAGTAGATGGCAAATACATGGTCTCCTAAACAATACTTTGCTGAAACGCAGAACCTAGGCTAACCTCAAAAATGAATTGTAGGAATTGATGTGACCCAATAAGTTATTCTAGAGAACTGTTTTAGGTCAAATACCATTAGCTTTCAGCACATGGGTGAGTTCAAGGGCATTGCATCCTGTCTCCTGCATGGCCAGCCGGACAGAAGTTGTTTTTGAATAGTGATGGCATAGGTAGATAAGATGCAAACAGGAAAAACTTAATTCTGGAGAACTCCAGAGGGCAGGGAGTATTTCAACCAGCGCTGCAGTACTGAGGTGTGGGGAGGGTGTCCCTGGAGATTCGAGTGTCCTTTTCAACTCTGAATGCCAGAGCATCTGAATATGTGAGATACCACGCCCCTATGCCAGTGCCTAGACAGCCAGTGAGGACCATAGAGGATGGTCCTCTTCTGGAACATCCCTGAAGGGAAGATTAGGTGTGGGATACTGGAATGTCTCAGAGTCTCACCGGAGGCACCAATAGGGTTCAGAGGCCTGGAGAGCATTCCAGTGGTTCAGCCACCCCAAATTCCATGTTCAGAGCTCCAAATGTCCTGTATCCCCCAGCAGATTCCACGGATGGATCAGGAATTTCTTGCGTTGGGAGTAAGCCCATATTCAGTGACAATACATCCTTGCTGCCTTTGTCACCAGGGCAGACATGTTTTTCTGAACATTTTCTAAACATCTACGAAGAAAACGCTTGCACTAAATTCTTGCCCCTGACTTTCTTGCCTTAGTTTGCATGACGATGATGCATCTAATGCCTTCCTCTAGCGCCCCCTCAGCGTCCTCACGCTGGATGCTCCCTGTTCAGAATTCCTCAATGTCCTTCTGTAGGACTACAGGTCACATTCCAGTGACAACGTATGTTTGTGATATTTAAGCCCGGTTTTGTTGATATAAGCATTCTGTCCTCACAGAAAGAACTGTGAAGAGATTCTGCAATACAGAAGGGACTTTTCCTTTGTGTCTTCAAAGCAGAATATTTTAGGCTGCTGCGGGGAACCTTTGGCCTTGGAGGCTGGTCCTCATGCAAGAACAGGTGGTGCAGGGCTGGGAAGAAAGGGCAGGGTCCAGCCCCGCCAGCAGCTGGGATGTATGCAGAGGACGAGGTGTTGTTACAGGAACAAGGCTTTGAATGGGTAAGTGTGCTTTTGGAGGAATGATGGGAACGGAAAAAAGAGAATTGAGAAAAGGACCGCGATTGTGTCTGACTGTCAAGGTTACTTGTTGAGATAGCACTGAAGCTCCCTCATGGCTCCGGAAAGTGTTTTCTTTCCCATAGCTTTAGGATAAAGAAGAAATTTTGTTAACAATGCTTTATATTTATCTCACATCTTTCTCCAGAGAAGAGGCAAGTGATTCAGAGATTTTATCTTTATCAAAAGCTGATGGGTAGCTGTGAAGACCTGGTGGGCCCAGCCCCTGTCCCTAATCCAATCAGTTTGCTTCAGCCTCTGATTTCTTTCAGGTGACAGTGTTTAGTCTGATGGGTCAGAGATCGTCACAGGACTGGGCATGTGCCAGGGTTAAGGTAGCCCGTTTTCACCCAGCATCCTCCAATGCCCAGCCAGAATCCTAGCCCACCTGTATTAAATAAGGGGGGCTTTATTCAAAGGAACTGAAAGTATTGCCCAGAACTCTGACTCTCATGAAGGTCTAGACCAGAGTCCTGGAAGGTCATCCCTCCCTCTCTCCTTGCTTTGGATTGCATGGATTTCTTTGGGTCTGCTCTTCTCTCTGTGTTTCTTTCTTTCCCTGCTCTCCTCTGCAGAACCCTTTCTCTGCTCACCTCTCTGGACACATGGCCCCCAAGCAGCAGACTTGATACATGAGTTTTCAGGCAGGGCAGGTGACTCCTTTAGTCTTGCCGTCCTCTAAGAGCAAATGGATCAGCTCAGCTCTGATCTGGGGTCTCCCTGATGGAGCCTTTGCTGGTTAAAGGGTAGGGGCAGGCCTGGTGGTAGGAAGGGCTTCTTCCTCTAGGCATAGAAGGAAGTGTGCTCTTGGAATGACCTTAGCCTCGACACCCAGATGATCCTCAACCCGTGAGACCCTTTCTCTGAGAGGCCTCCCAGCCTCCTTCCTTTCTTCTCCACCTCCTGCCTGCTCTGCACGGCCTGGGAACTCCTCCATTCCTCCTGTTTTATAACTGTATGCTTGTTTACCTACTTGACTCTTTCCAACCTGCAGACAATACCTTGGGGGGCAGAACCTTTTTCTGTCTTGCTCTCTTTTGTGCCCTGAATGCAGTGCTCAAAGTTTGCTGAATGAGCGGATGCATGAAAATCATTGGCTCGTCACATGAAGACGTCACACCTGTTGTCTTCAACATTTTGTTAGTAGAAGAAATATTCCTCCACATAAAGCCCTGGGAATAAGTGCATGCCACTAGGAACAGGAGGCACAGTGCCCCACGGCCACAGACACAGTGTTGGTGTACTGGAGACTCCGGTTCAGGAGGTCTTCCAGCGCCTGAAATACGGGTGTTGAAGAATCAGCATTTGTACAGCAGCGGGAAATTTCATTTTATTTTGATCATGTATGTATAGACTAGTGATTATATTAGTATTGCCAATGTTAATTTGACACCATGTGCTTCACAAATCTATGTTAGGATCGTTTCACATTTAAATTTGCAGCAATATCTGAAACGGCTCATCACCGTATAACAGTAGTAGGGTGGGGGAGGGGAGGTAGGGTGGCAAAACAGACTGACCCCAGGCATTGTCCAGCTGCCTTATCCCACCCTCATCCCATACCTGTCCCTGTCCTGCTCCCCAGGTGAGCCCGGCCCCTCCCTCTTTACTAGGTCACCGTTGCTGCTGACCCCTCTTTGCTCCTGACGTCGATCTCATTCCACCAGGCTCTGGTGGAAGTGGCCTGGAAGAGGAGAGGAGCTAAGGGAAAGGGTGAGTGAACGCTTGCTCGCATGTTTTCAAATACCTCATTATCCCTTGCTGGGGGAGCCTCCTCCTGAGTCTCTAAATCTCCCATGATCCTCCTTAGCAACAAGCTAATGTCTTTGCTGGAATGTGTCAGCGGCAGAGCCACGTTGAGGTGTTTGGACATAAACACCTTCTAATCCACTATTAAGTCCTTCAGTCTGTGTTCTCATAGCATTAACCGTAATGAACTCATCACATACTGATGTCAGTTTAATACGCTGCTTCCCCAGGAAAGGCCTAGTCATTTAGCATTAATTAATGATGACTTATTGCAAATTATGTTACTGACTTACTGATGCTCCTGGGTGATACACACATCTTTCAGATGAAACCATAACATTATTACTTAGCATTCGCATAGTACTTCATACGTCCCGAGCACTTGGTAATTGAGTTAGCTGTATTGTCACTATCTCTCATGCCGATCCTGTCATCCAGGTTAGTAGAGGTGTCCCTCATTATGGGTAAACTTGAGGCACTGAATTTCAAATTTGCCAAGTTGATGAAGTGGAGGAATTGCATTTTACTTGTCTCAGAGTCTAGAGTGTAAGGTGTTTGGGGTTCATTGGACCTTCAGTGGGCATAGCCACCGGTCAGCCCAATAGGGTAGGTTGGCTCCATCAGGGATTTTATATACCCAGAAAGAATTGGGGAGCTCGAGTCTAGGAAGCGATGTATCCCCAGAGCTTTAGATAATGGGAGGAGATAAGAGAAGGTGGTGGTCACAGGAAACTCTGCAATATAGAAAAGACCACAAAGGAAAAATAAGCTGCTACTTTGGATCGTATTGCTGATAGAGATGACCCAGGTTTTATTTATTTATTTTTTCTGTTTTGACTTTTTTTTTTTTAAAGAGAGAGGGACAGTGAGAGAGACAGAGAAAGAGAGTAACAACTTTATTTAGTTTTTCACATGGCCTTAGTTGCTCCAACACTTAGTTGTGTACGTGGTGCTGGGGTTTGAACCCGGGTCCTCGTGCTTGCCAGGCAAGCACCGAAACCACTGAGCCACAGTTCCAGCCCCCTCTTTTGACTTTTCTACCCATTTTGTGAGGGTGATGTTTTCAGTGGGAATGCATCTTAGTTTCTAGATGACCAAAGATATTTGGAGAAAGGAATGTGCTGTTGACAGTGGATATAACTGCTGTTGTTGGCACTCATCGGCACTGTGGGAGGGGAGGGAAAGCTCATGGTAGTGCCCCGGTTCTCAGTGGAGCATATTCCAGAATGAGGGAGTGGCCATAAGCTGAGCCTCCCAGGACGGGGAGGAATAGATGGACAAGGAGGAATAGATGAACGAGAACCCTTCGGCCATGGAATTCAGGATCATTCCTCATCTCCTCCAACCTCTGTCGCCTGCCTTCTGCGGTTGCCCTTTTGTGCTGGACACATTACACAGTCTGAAATATTAAACACATCCATTCGAAACAATATTTTGATTTCTAATAAGTGATAAGGAGAGGGGAAATGAGATTCCCCTCTGGCCAGAAAAAGGGCCATCTTTACTCTCCATGGGAGAAAGATAAGCCCAGTTGATTTGTGGAGATGGTGTCAAAATTAAATTATTTTCCCAGAAATTTATATAAAAAAAAAACCCTAACTTGTCTTTCTTGGAAGAAGCGCTATTACCATCTCCCTTTGTCACTGTTCTGTGGCAAATCCCAGGACCTTAATTAATCCCTGTTCTTGATTTTATTGGTTCATTTCTGTCTCGTCCTTGTGTTGCTTGCCAACCCCATTTTAAAACACAGAAATTGGCTCTGACAACAGACAATGAAGAATTCCTTTCAAGCTCGAATATGAGTAGAGTTCATATCAGAAACTTTTGTTTATTATTCTTCCACTTTTGAATCAAAACCTTTTGATGAGGTCCAACCAAATCAGTGACACATTGGAATCAGATTAGCAATTTGCGCTTTCACAGAAGGTTTAGTAGAGAGCTTTGTTATAATGCTTTTACAAAAACCCATCTGTATCTGTCAGGAAATGTAACTTATTGGTGTTGGTAGCTATGTCCTTGGGTCAAGAATGATGACCTGGGTCTCAAGCAGGGCTAGGGTGCTCAAAAGATCAAGAGAGTAGGGTGTGTCCTTGGGGTGACCTCTGTCTCCCTGATGCACCATGTTGTAGCAGCTTCCAGGTGGGGCTAGGGCAGAGCCACTCAGGAGGGAAGACAATGTGGAATGCTGGTCAACAAAGACTCCTCTAGGGCCTGACCCTGAAGTCCAAATGCTTTTTACATGAGTCTAGCTCGGGTAAATCTCTTAACCTCTCTGATCTTCTGTTTGCTCAAATGAAAGTAGGCGTATTAATATCTACTATATAATATGTGGTTTCAAAGATGAAACTAAATGAGATGTTTTTAAGACCCTTGGAAGAATGATAAGCACTCAAATCCAAGTCAATTTTGTTAAAATATGGTCAGAGAAATGGACATGGACAAATACATAGAAGGCTGGGCCACAGGTCTCCAAAACACAGACACAGAGAGATTCCCTGCTGACCTCTTGTTGAAGACCCACGGAAGCATGTAAATGAAAGCTCTGTGCAGTCCCCATCCACTAGGTCTATGGATAAATGGATGAGGCCCTTCTCCAGGCAGACGGTGGGTGGGGTGTGGGCAGCTGAAGCCTTCCAGAACTGCTGGGCTAGAGCATGACCTACAACATGGATTTAAGTGACTCATTGACGGATCACTCAACCCATCTTGACCTCAGCAGGCATCTGGAAGGCCATGACAGTATAAAGAGTCCAAACGTGGTTGGAAGAGAAGTTGGGGATCTCTGTGGAG
>PVKS010002749.1:99584-113624 GCA_004027875.1 Aplodontia rufa
GCCTCCATACCCTGCTGTTTTCTTGTCTGTTGGTAGAGGCTTGAGTCTGTCTCTGCCATGGGTCTAATTTCTTGGGTTTCCAAGCATCTCTGTAGATGGTGGCAGTGCCTTCTGAGTGGGTCCTGTGCTTTTGTTTCTTAGTATCTTCCAGGAACATGATTGGACTTGGGGCTCTAGATGAATGAACTTGAACAGAGAGACTGAGAGAGAAACCGCAATGGCCTGGGACTGCTCGTTGTCATGCTGGAGATGCAAGGCTTTGGCCCACCTGCCACCTGACTGTGTTGGTGCTTCTTAGGGGGATCGCCCCCTCGTGAACCTCTGCTATGCAACTAGCCCTTTATCCTAAGGGGACTGCCCCTGGAGTGCAGTGAGGCACTGCAAGGCAGTGGCTTTGGCAGCAGGAGGGTGGTCCTTTCTGGTCTAGTTCTGCTTTGACTGCCAGTCCCTTCCAAAGGGTCAGAATTTGCTGCCCAGACTTGTCTGTGCCAGGGCATTGACCTTTTGCTTGGCCACCATCAGGAGACAATGAACTGCAGCCGGCCCAGGAGACAGAGTCTGGACAAAGACCCACGTCTGTCACTAGCAATGCCAAGAGGGCCCTATGTCTGCCATCAAAGGGTGCCACTAAGGCAGAAAGAGCTCTTTCTTTCCCTTGGCATCAGTTTAAAGAAAGACCTTCCATGACCAGTGGCCACCTATGCAATCTTTAAGATTGGCCTCTTATTTCCTTCATAGAATCTTTCGCATTTCACATTTCAATATTTCAATTATAAACCTTTTCCTCCTACCTCCTCTAGTTGAGTTTAAGCTCCTTGCTTAAATTATGGTCTTTTCTTCCACATTTGTATTCCCAATACCGGGGCAGGTGCTGAGGACACAGCCTGCCCAGCTCAAGAGGCCTATGTGGAGTGACAGAGTCCAGGGGTCAAGGCAGATATAGGGGGTTCCCCAGTGTCTGGGAAAGGTGGGGGAATTGGAATTAAACACTGTTATGTGTTGGTGCTTTATTTTCATTAGACCATTAATTTCTGCAGTGACCCTGACAGTTTAGAAATCCCATCCACTTTGACTTGTAGGAACCTAAGGTTGAAGAATCGAAGTGACTTTTCTCAGGTCATCAGCTGGAATTTGTGTCCATGTACAGGTGGTGTGGCTCCAGGACAATGGCTCTCTCTTGCCTGCACATTGAAATCATCCGGAGACCTCCGGATGCCCAGGCTGGTCCTAGACCTGTGAAACCAGAGCCTCTAAGGGGGTGCAAGCAGCAGGAGTTTTTAAAGTTTGCTGGATGCTGACCACGGGCAGCTGTGTAGAGAAAAACTGCTCTAGACTAGCACAGTGGTTTCTCCAGTGGGGTTCCCGAAACAGCAATATCAGTTTCTCCCAAGAAGTTGTTAGACGTGCACATTCTCCTACCCGACCTTGGACCTTCTAGACCTGAAGCCCTGGCTGTAGGGTCCGGCATTCTGCTTTGCTGGGACCTCAGGTCCTGCAGATTCATGCCAGTTTGAGAACAGCTACTCCGGAGCAGGGCTTCTCAGTCTGCAGTGGGTGCAGCAATCACCTGGGGATCCCCCTAAGTTGCAGATTCAGATTTGACAGAGTTGGGGTACAGCCTGACCTTTTGGATTGATGCACATTCTGCTTGCACAAGAACCGGTCACGGAGGAGCAAAGAATCTCTACTGCACTGGCCGGGCTGCTTCTCAAAGTAAGGTCCCCAGACTGTCGCCGCAGAGCTCCCTGGGATGTCTACAAACAGACAAATGTCCAAGGAGGTGTTGCTCAGGCCTACTGAATTCAGGCCGCTGAGGGTGTGCCAGGTGTGGACCTGTAGACAAACCCCACTTGGAATAACACAAGGACAGCAAGTAACTTTCAGAATCTGTGTTCCCAAGGGACCTAATGGCATGTCACCTAGTCTTTTCCTTGCAAAGCCCTTTCAATCCATAGGGTCAACCTACCAGCTGGCCAGGCAGCCAGAGTTTGGACAGCAGACCTTTGATATTGTCCCTTCAAATAATGAAGGTGGCAACAGAAGCCCTCAGGCCTCTGTGTGTGATCTGCACCCACACTAGGCTGCTGTGCCCACAGGCTGCAGGGGCAGGGCCATGCTAATAACCTGATCCTGGCACTGCCTTGTGCATATACCTTGAACCCTCAGGCTGGAGATGCAAATCTTCTTCCCTGCTCTGGATGTATGGTGACTGCCAGGCCTGCCCAGCCACCGCACACTACTGCAATCCTGGTACCCCATGGTGGGCGAGGTGGGCAGGGCCAGCTTCTGCCCATAGTACGTAGGGGGTGCTCGGGAGTAACACATCCCCAGCATGCCCATGCATCATGCCTCACACATGCCCGCCTCTCCACCTAGCAGAAAGCTTGGAACTCCCTTCCCTCAGAGCTCATGGGCATCTTGATCATAGAATCTTCTATGAAAAGGCAAAACAGGTATTCCTAAGGTGCATCCACACTTCTGACATGGGAACCTCTATTAAGGCCAGGGTGAGGGTTAAGCAGTTAATGCACGAAAAGAACAGCAATCAGGAGGCAGCGTGGCCCAGAGCCGAGGCCACGTAAGTGCTGGCCGCTGCAATCGTATCACGACCGGGTAAGGAAAGCAGTAACGTCCTTTCCGGGGCAGGAGTTTAACCTGCTTTTCTTCGCAGTCCTGGCCGACAGATGAACAAAAGCAACCAATTGGTTGACTGCGTGACAACGGCCCATTGTGGACCAGCCTCGGGCATTCCTGAAGTGTTGTAGGTGGCTTGGTGTGGCTTGGGGGGCCCTTTGTGACGCAGCTCAAGGTCTCTGCTTCCTCGGGGCCTCTGGATGCAATGAAAGAGTTCAAGAGTCCTTTTTTGAGGGTTCAGTTATAGCCCTGATTGACACAACTCCTGCCGTGGGGCGGGGCCTCTTGCACTGTCCCTATCTGGAACACAAAGGACCAGGAGGACCTCAGGTGCCTGGATGCTGCTGGCCAGGCTTCAGCTTTCCCTTGCCAGAGTCATCCGCTCCTGCACTCTAGCTTCAAAGCTGCCCCCTGAGGTCCATCCCCAGCCTCAGAGGCTGTCAGTTGAGCATGACAGGAAGGCGAGGGGAGCAGGGACGAAGGCAAGCGGCACCCGGGAACGGTGGAGCTGGGATTCAAGGGTGACGCACATCACACCTCTTGTGCATTCTTCATGAACACCGAAGCACTGTGCATCTTCAGAACTCCTTTACTGGGCATCCTCCAACCCAACTCTCTTCCCTCTGCCCCCATCCAGCCCTGACCCACACAGATGGGGCTCCAGGATGTGTGACGCACATGTCCTGGACAGGGGGCGATGGGATGAGTTGGACATGGGACTCAGAAGCAAGTGCCAGTTTCCTCCTCAGGTCTTTCCAACAGCTTCGCAGTGTGACCTATGATCTCAGGTGACCTCGGGAGGATGGAGAGGTATTGTCTTCCTCTTCTATCTCCTCTTCAATTTTACATATAGAGGGAAACTGAGGACCAGCGAGAAGTGACTTTCCTGAGACCACTGGCTGGATCCGATGAACACAACTCCTTGATAACATGGTCACCAGGATGTACATTCTGGCTAAGTGTGAGACCTCATGGACAGGCCTAGCAGGCTGCAAACGCATTTCCTTGTTGATTGAAATATTTCAGTTTTGCTAGTTTTTTTTTAAACTTCCTAATTTGGTGTTGAGACACAAGCAGACCTGCTTTGAGGCATGAAGGCAGAGGTTTTAACTGGGAATTGAGAAGCTTTACTTCCTCCCCTGCTTTGGAAGACTCCCAGAAGGCTAGAAGGATGCCGGGCAGGTTGAACCTTGTTCCTCTGCTGTTCTGCAGGGACGTTCACTACCTGCCCTCTCCAGCCCATCTTCGATTCCTGTGGTTCTCTCGCTGGTGCAGGAGATCAGAAAGACAAACAAAGAGGTGGGAAGAACAGGGGGCCTGGAGGGGAGAAGATAGATCCCAGGAGAAAGAGGGGGGCCAGGGAGTTGTGTTGTTCAGTTAGAACAAACTAAGATGTTAAAGGAAAGACCATTAACAACAACAGCAAAATAGACTTTCCTGCCAGTCACCTCCCACCTTTAAACAGTGAGGGTGGGTGGTGGGGTGGTGACCTAGGCAGAGACCCCAGAGTGTGACTGTATAGCCTTCTAGTGTCTGCAGTAGAAGCCTCTGGTATTCTATCAGATGTTGGCCTCAAAAGAACCCTTTCCAAAGCCACACACTCTCACATCCTTTCTAGCATCGTCTGTTGGCCCAAATCTGCCATTTCCTGACCTTTTGCTTCCATAGGGAAGGGCTCTGCCCCAGTGCTCCCTGTCGTAGAGCTCAAAGGGCTGGGGGATGCTCTCCCTGAGGTCACACTGCAGGCTGTGGTCGCTGCTCAGATGCCACAGGTTGTGAAGCCCAGGACAGCAAGCCACCCATATGCCAAGGGCACAGGGAACAAATTGTGTTATGTTGTCCACAGCAACCAATTCTGAGGCCAGTTCTGTCTCTGGCTGGGTGGCCTGTGTTTGAGAACTACTGTGCCGTCTTCTTTTTTCAGCTTCAGTGAGGAATAATTGACCAAAAAAACCTGTATGTATCTAAGGTTTATAACATAATGTTTTTGATATATGTATGTTGCAAAATCACCACCATCAAGCTAATTCACAGGTCCATATCCATCACCACACGTAGTTACCTTTCTGTTATTGGTGGTGGTGGTGGTGAGAACACTTTAGATCTATTAGCAAATTTCAAGTATACAATACCGTATTTAACAACAGCCACTGTCCTGTACGTTTCATCTCCAGAACGTATTCATCCAACATACCTGGTACTTGGTACCCATTGACCAACATCTCTCATGTCTCCCTCTCCACCCAGGCCCTGGCAGCCACCACTCCAGTCTGCTTCTGTGTCTTTGGCTGTTTTAATTCTGCAGGTGAGATCGTGCAGTTTTTGTCTTTCTGTGTCTGGTTTATTTCACCTAGCATGATATCCTCCAGGTTCATCCCTGTTCTTACAAATGGCAGGATTTTCTTCTTTTTAAAGGCTGAATAATATTCTTTTGTATGGATATTCTGTACTACATTTTGTTTATTTATTCATCCATTGGTGGATTTTTAGGCTAATTTTGTGTCTTGGCGATTATGAATGGATACAGAACAGAAATCTCTATAAGATCCTGGAATCATTTCCTTTGGATATTTTTGTGGTTTAGTTGTGAGGTGTCCCTCCCCACCCCAAGGCTCAGGCATGAGACAATGCAAGAAGGTTTAGAGGAGAAATGATTGGGTGATGAGTTTTATCTGAATTGGTGAATTAATCCCTGATAGGGATTGAGGGAGTGGTAACTGTAGGCAGGTAGGGTGTGACTGGAGGAGGTGGGTCCTTGGAGGTGTGGCTTTGGGGTTTCTATTTTGCCTTGGTCAAGCAGAGCTCTCTCTCTGGTGCATCCTAGTGTGATGTCTTGAGCTGCTTTCCTCTACCACACTCTTTTCCCTCACCTTGCATCCAACAGTGGAGCTGGCCATCTATGGACAGCCCCTAGATAAACTTTTCCTCCTTAAAATTGTTCTTGTCATGACTTTTGGTCACACAATGAAATAGCTGACTAAAACAGATATATACCCGAGAACTGGGCTCATAGGATCATATGGTAGCTCTGGTTTTAAGTTTTGAGGAACCTTCATTCTGTTTCCCACAATGATTGTACTAATTTACATTACAACAGATACTCTACTCTACTTTCTTTGGTGTTGGATGATTTATGGGTTTTTGTTCCCTACAAGTGAAGTAGTGATATTTTTTCTGGTAATGCTCAGGTGTGCATGTGCACACCCCCTCCCCTACTCTTCTTGAGCCTTGCTGGACGTGCGAATGCATATCCTCAGCTGTTGATGTAGCAGCTTCTGGAACACTTCCTCTGATTCAGTTGCAGATCTCCGGGTTGGTTAGTGAATGTAGGCTTCAACCACGGAAATGACATTGGCCTGGAGTTAGAAATCTGGATCCCCCTAGTTTTATTTCTAAGTATCTGTGAGCAAGTTACAAAATGTCACCGAGCCCCAGTTTCCTTACCCATTAATGGGATGGAGATATTTGTCTTGCAAAGTTGTTGTGAGAGTTAGATACATAAATCCTTGTGGCAATGCCTGTGAGAACAGATGGCAATGTCTTGATGAGGGCCTGGGGTACCATTTGTGTGCTCGGTGCAAGGCATTAGTGAGGAATCCACAAAAGAAAGGAGCTTTAAGAATCATGACAAATGTATATAACACACAATTTGCCGTCTTAACCATTTTGAAGTGAAGAGTTTGGTAGGAGTGATACATTCACATTGTACAACCATCACTGCCACCCCAGATCTTTTGCTTCTTGCAAAACTGAAACTCTGTACTCATGAAACAGCTCTCCACTCCCCCTGCCCCTGGTAACCAACGTTCCACCCTCTGTCTCTATGGATTTGACTAATCTAAGTACCTCAAATAAGTGGAGCCATGCACTACTATTTTTTTGGCCCCTGACTTAACTCAGTAGTACATCCTCAAGTTTCGTCCATGTTGTAACATGGATCAGGATTTCCTTTCCTTTTAAAGGCTGAATGATACTCCAAAACATAGATCTTTTAAAAATGTCTGGATAACATAAAAAGCAATGCATATTAATAGCTGTGAAAAAGATCAAAGTAGTCTGTCACACAATGTACCTAGATGGAAACAATGCAGTAGCTGGTACAGGAAGCTTCTCCTGTCACCTGTCACTCAGCTGTCCTAGGACTCGGCATTCCTGCAGACCCACCTCTGGTCAGGCTATCTGCTCAACAGAACCCAGTGGTCCAACTGGGTGAACTGGTACATGCCTGCAATCCCAGCAGCTCAGGGGGCTGAGGCAGGAGGATCTCAAGTTCAAAGCCAGCCTCAGCAACTTAGGGCCTGAGTAATTTAGAGACCCTGTCTCAAAATAAAAATTCAAAAAGGGCTGGGGATGTGGCTCAGTGGTAAAATTCCCCTTTATTCAATCCCTGGTACCAAACAAACAAACAAATAAAGGACAGAGATTCCAAAAAAATTATACCAAAGAATGATGAAAAAATTCAATATACTATTGGGTCCCCAGAAATGAGGGAGAGCAGGAACTGGGGAGCAGCCATTGCAATGGCCAGCAGCTTTCTGAACAGTCCAAGTTTTGCAACAGGGTGTTTCTGTACAGGTGATAAGAATTAGCTCCATGCAGGAATGGAGAACAGTCCTAAGATAATTGAAGGAAGCTCATAATTCTGGACTTAGATTTTTTTTTCCCTCCCTTCCTCCAGAAAGCCCCGGTGACCTGAAATCAGCATAGCTAGTGCTGATGGCAGCCTTAGCCTGCACTCTGGCTATCCAGCTGAGCAGGGAAGGCTGGCATGAATCAAGGTTAATTCATATTAAAAAAAAAACTAGAGATAGATTAAACAATGATGTTAATGACTTGTATTTTGGTGTCACATTTCTTTAAACTTTGCTCTTAATTAGATTATTAATAATTAACAAGAATTTTAGGTTCTTTCTCCCCTTTTTATTGGTGCATTATGATTACACACAACAGCGGGATTTGTTGTTGCACATTTGTGCAGGCTCACGACATAACACTGTAATCTGGTCCATTTCATTCCCCTTCCCTCCTCTCCTCCCTCATCCTGGTCCCCTTCCACAACCCTACTGCAAACATGCAAGCTCCATGGTTTATGTATACCACATTTTCTTTATCTGTTCATCCATTGGCAGACACCCACACTGCTCCAGAAACCTGGTGTTTGGCAACTGTGCTGCTATGAACATGGGTATGCATGTACCACTATGGTATGCTGACTTTAATTCTTTAGGATAAATAT
Organism: Aplodontia rufa; assembly: GCA_004027875.1. Lineage (NCBI taxonomy): Eukaryota > Metazoa > Chordata > Mammalia > Rodentia > Aplodontiidae > Aplodontia > Aplodontia rufa. Next base: position 107,455 of record PVKS010002749.1, read on the forward strand.
TGAGGAGTGGTACAGCTGGGTCACATGATGGTTCAATTTCTAGCCTTTTGAGGAGCCTCCATATTGATTTCTATAGTAGTTGTTCTAATTTACAATCTCACCAAAATTTTAAAAATTTCTTCCCTCCACATCCTCTCCAGCATTTATGGTTATTTGTATTCCTGATGGCTGCCATTCTAACCAGAGAGAGATGAAATCTCAGTGTAGTTTTGACTTGCCTTTCCCTGATTGTTGAAGAAGTTGAACAGTTTTTTTCATTAATTTGTTGACATTTGTACTTTTTTTTTAGATAGGTGTGTGTTCAGTTCATTTGCCCATTTATTGAATGTATTATTATTTTGTGTGTGTATATTTTTTGAGTTCTTTATATAATCTGGATATTACTCCTCTGTCAAAAAGAGTAGTTAGCAAGGATTTCTCCCATTCTGTAGGTTCTTTCTTCATGTTCTTAATTGTTAAAGAATGTAATGTCTTAATAAAAAATTAAGTAGATGAAACTGATTAAATTATGAACCTAGTTTCATCTTATGACTTACGCACAGTGAACAAAAGCACCATCTGTGGAAATTACTGGAATTACAAGTTTCATGCCAAAGAGGAAAACAAGCAACCAACTACAGAAGACTTGTTTGATAAAACCACGCCTTGTAAGTGACAGGAACTGTTGCAGGTAACTTGGGAAGACAGGTGGTAGATGTGGAGAGAGAAATGAGTCAGAGCAGAGCCAGAAAGAGAACGGAGTAAGATAGAAAATAACTGTACTGTATTTGACCAACTGAGGCTAAATATCCAGATATATGAACAATTACACAAATCAATACAAAAGACAAACAAGTCTCTGAAAATAGTCAAAGGATAAAGACGAAGCAATTCACAGGAAAAGGATTCACAGTGGACAATAAATGTATGAATGACATTTAATTATACTAATGTCCAGAAAAGGCAACCCCACCATATAACCACTATGAGATGTCATTTCATGCCCATCAATTTATGAAAAGTGAGAGGTTTGATAATGCCAAGTATCAGCAAGAATGCGGGGTCATGGGAACTCTCTGATAATGCTACCACCGATTAGGGAGGTGACTTTGCTGCTTTATGCTGAGGCGGTCATATATAGACAAGGAGATGGGTACATTTCAGCCTTAGTTGTAATGGTTTCGTGAGTAAACACATTGCAGAGTATTATAAATCATTTCTATAAACTTTAAAACACATGAAATAGTACCTTTTTTTTTTAAAGAAAAAGGGGACAGCGTGAGAGAGAGACAGAGAGAATCAATTTTTATTTAGTTTTTCACATGGCTTTTGTTGCTCTGAGACTTCATTGTGTACGTGGTGCTGGGGTTTGAACTCGTGTACTTGCACTTGCCAGGCAAGCGCCATCACTGCTGAGCCACCGCTCCAGCCCTGTACCATGTTTTTAAGGAAGTGTGTTGAATATGTAGAGGAGGAAAATATACGCAACTCAGGAGAACGGTCTCTAGTAGGAAGTGAGATGGGACAGGTATGGTAAGCTTCACCATCCCTGTAATGTCTTATTTCTTTAAAAAAAAAAACATTAAAAAACCATTGAAAACATAGCAGTTGTTGATTCTCAGTGGCGAATATGTGGAATTGTGTCTTTCCTTCATTTTTTCTCCTGGCTTACTTGTGTATTATTTTTTTCCTGGTATCTTGATAGAAGAAGCTCATGCTGGAGAAGTCAGAAGTCAGGGTCCGAGCTTAAAGTCCCATGCAGGACTCTCCCCAGTTGTAAGTATCCTGCCCACTCCACTCCTGGAGGTGGTCTCCAAGCCTCTGCTAGGACAACTTCAGAAGACATTCGCTCTGGTTGCCCGCCTGATTGTTCCACTGCTGGGGACACCTTCAGGGTGAGTCAGAGTGTTCTCCTGGGTGAGCTGGACAGTTGTGGCTTTTACATTGTTACCTTGCCAGGAGAGCAGAGACAGCGCGGGTGCGTCTTTATTTAGACCTTGGATGGACGGCATTACACATCTCTCTTTATCCATCTTTAGATGCCCTGAGATACATTGGCAAGGCTTCCATAGATGAAGGGCATGCCGTGGGTGTGATCAGATTACACCAGGGTAAACCCATGCACTGGATATTGTACCTTAATATGTTTGCATTTGCTCTTTAAGCAGCCACACCACCGTATTGCTTCACATTGAGTTTGCGATCAGTGACTGCCTAGCAGCCTATCTTGTGTTGCAGAATCGTTCTCATGTAAATTGCTGCCGAATTGGTATACTCTCTGCAACCATTCTGCATTTGTACAAGTGAATTTCAGATCCTGCTGATGGGCTGTGCATTTACACTTGTTAAATTTTATCTTCTAGCTTTTGGCCAGGCACACTAGACCGTTGAGATCATTCTGCATTTGGATTATGTCATCTCTGGAGCATGCTCTCCCTACCAAGTTAGTGTCATCTGAATAATTGATTAGGAGAGATTTTTCAAAAGGACAGTGCCAAGGACAGAAATCTGTATCCAGGCAGAGGAAACTTTTGCTTGCATTGACACAGAACCACTAATTAACAATCTTTGACTACAGCAGTACATTGGTCATAAATTTGTCCCAAATTATTATCATCTGGTGCTGTGGGCCTGTAAGTGACACAATGGTTAGGAATATCTAATGTCATTAAGATATCAATCATATCCAGATAAATCCATAAATTGAGTTCAATTCAAGGCAAAATTCCAATAACTGTTTTTCATAGAACCTGAGGAGCTGATACTAAATTTAATTTGGGAGAACAAAGGAAGGACCAAGAATATACTGGTTGCAGAAATATAGCAAGAATTGGAGGAATGGATCAGAAAGCAAGGCTTATTTTAAAGCCATAATGATTAGGACACTTTGGTATTGGTATAGAAAAAGATAAAGGAACAGAAAAGACATTCCAGAAATAAAACCATGAATATGTGGGAATTTGACATGTGACAAGTTGCTTCGCACTTCTGTCAGGAAAGCATAGACTTCTTAAAAAATAGCACTGGGATACTTGGCAATCCAGAATGGAAAAAAATTATCTTTCTTATAAATCTATCCTAAAATTGATGCTAAGATGTTTAAGACCTAAATGAGAAAGTGAATCTTCAAAATACTGGAGGAAAGCGTAAAGAGAATCCCTCCGTGACCTTGGGAGTAGGAACGGTTTCTTACACAGGGTACCAAAAGCAGTAACCAACATGAGGTTTCTGATAGGTTTGCCAATATTAAAATCAAATACATTCATCTATCAAGTGCAAATTGAAAGTCAAATTTCAGACTTGGAAAAGATGTTTTTACAGGTTGTAAAAAATAAATAATTAGTATGTAGAATGTGAGAAAAATGCAAATAATCCAAAAAATGAAGAGGTAATGGGTATTACCAGGGAGTTTTACAAAAATGAAGTAAAAATGATCAGTGACCATGAGAAGGTATTCATCTCATGCATGACCAACCTCTTAGGGTATAGGGACATGCAAATTAAAGTCACTGTGAGATATGTTTTTGACTCCTCAGATGGACCGAGAATGGTAGAATAAGGGAAACCATCAGACACTGGATGATTTCATTGATATCATCATGGAGAGCAAGTTTGGAAACAGCTAGTAGAGTTGAAAATGCACACTGTGTGGACACAGGAATTTCATTCTCACGTACGAATTCAAAAGAAACTCATATATCAGGAGGCATTTGCATTAATGCGAGTTATAATATTGTTTGTGAAGATTAATAATTAGGAATAACAGGGAAGACCATCCACATAATTAAAGTGGTGGCAAACTGATCTATTGGCCAAATCCAACCCAAGGAATGTCTATTTTTTGCCAATATTTTTAAAAAGATAGCCACATCCATTTGATTATATGTAGCTGCTTTTGTGCTACAGGGGTGGAGGTGAATAGCAGAGATAGTATGGCTTCAAAAGTCTGAAATATTTACTACAGAAAACTTTGCTGGGCCCTGGAACATATAGATAGTAGCTAGGTTAATACAGCACTTTAGTGGCATATTCAAGAGAGAAGTTTATTTTTCCCATTTGAAATGCTAGGCAAGTAGTCCTGCACTCTCTGGTAGCTCAATAATCATCAGAGACCTGAGATCCTTTCACGTGGTTCTCCTTCAGTCTCACTAGGCATCCAAGATGGGGCTGCAGTTCTCACCATCACACCTTCTTCGTCTTCCTCTCTCTCTCTCTCTTTTTTTGTAATAAGATAGAGGAACAGTGAGAGAGAAAGAGAGAATAAATTTTATTTAGCTCTTCCTGTCACTTTCATTGCTCTGACATTTAGTTTTATGTGGTGCTGGGGTTCGAACCCACGTCCTTGTGCATGCCAGGCAAGTGCCTGAACTGCTGAGCCACCGCTCCAGCCCCACAATCACACCTTCTTTCCTGCCAGTGAGAAAGTGGTGACAAAGAATGATTGCACAAGGTCTTTCAGCTAAGATTAGATCCACCTGCAAGAAAGCTAGGAAATACAGGCCTCACTTGGGTTATCATGCACTCAGCTCACAGTCCCTTTACTATGTAAAATGGGAACAATGGCTGCAGAGAAGCCCTTTTTAAAAAAAATTGAAGAGTTATGTTGTTGTATGATCATAAATGCATATGTAGGAACAATACAATATGTCCCAAATCACCCCCACATCACCCACACCTCAGTCTCTTGACTCTTCTGTATTTCTCCTTATAACAGATGTAAATGTTTCTCCCTCTTTCTCTCTCTAGGTACATATATGATTGTACATTTTCCAGAATTAAGTGATTGCATAAGCATTATTTAGCTTCTCAGGGGATTAAAGAGTAAGCTACATTATTGATTCCCCCCGAATCCCTTCCTATCATCCACTGCTCTCCCCTCCCTCCCACCTTTTCCCTCACCCCCTACATATCTATGATTCCTCTGGATTATGTGTTACTGTGACTTTGGTGAGTCTAGTACATGAGCTTGACCTTTCACCCAAGCCTGGGTTTTGCTCTAGCCTCCACAAATGAGGGAAAACATTCAATCCTTGAGTCTGTGGGTTTGGCTAATTTTTCTCAGTATATTTCTTCCATTGCCATCCATTTACCTTCAAAAGTCGTAATATCATTGTTTTTTCAACTCCATAGTATACGTATACCACAGCTTATGGATCCATTAATCCAGAAATGGGCATCTGATTCCACAATTTAGCTATTGTAAATTGAGGTGCTGTGAACATTGATTTTGCTGTGTTGCTGTGATGTACTGATTCTACCCTTCTGGGAAAATACCCTCAATAGGAATAGCTAGGTTATACAGTGGATCCATCCCTAATTCTTGAAGGCGTCTCCACACTGCTCTCCAGAGTGGCTGTACCAGTCTACAGTTCCACAGTGTGCTAGTGTACCTATCTCCCCAAAGCCCCACCAGCATCTGTTACTCTTTATATTCTTCATCTTTGCCAATCTGACTGAAGTGAGGTGAAATTTTTTTTTTAAACTGTGAGCTAAAATATCGCTCTTCTCTTTTTTTTATTTTTGAACAACCATACAAGTTTTTAACAAAATAATATAAAATGTGTATATATTCTGGATATTGAAATTACCCCCAGGAGTGCCCCCCCAATTACCCTCCCTTATCCTGCCCTTCCCCTTCTGAAATCTTAATGTAGTTTTGGATTTTCATTTCTCTGATTACTAGTGATTTGGAACACTTTCTCATGTATTCATTCACTTGCTTGATTTCTTCTGTTGAGAAGTTTCTGTTTAGTTCTTTGGCCCATTTATTGATTGGATTGTGTTTTTGATATTAACTGTTTTGAGTTCTTTGTAAATTTTGGATGTTAGTCCCCTGTCAGAGGAATCAAAGGCCATGATTATCTCCATTCTGTAGGTTCTTTCTTGATAGTTTTTTAATTTAATGGCATCCCACTCTGATTCTTGACTTTAATTCTTTCACTTTGGGAGTCTTGTTGAGAAAGTCTATTCCCATATGCTGATGTGTTACTCCTACTTTTTCTTCTAGCAGTTGTATGATAGCTGGTATAAATCCCAGTCCCTTGATCCATTTCAATTTGATTTCTGTGAAAGGTGGGAGATAAGGAAATAATTTCAACTTCCTGCAAGTGGCTTTCTAGTTTGTCCAGCACCATTTGTTGAACAGGCTGTCTCTCCTCCAAGTTATATTTTGATGCTCTTTGTCAAATATC
>PVKS010002750.1:0-113401 GCA_004027875.1 Aplodontia rufa
GGAGAGGAGGGGGAGGAGGAAAGAAGAAGGCCAGGATGACTTATGAAGAACCTGCAGCAAACATCACACTTTACAATCCCAGCAGCACTCCTTTTGTGACCAGAACACAAGGATATATGCTCTCACTATTCCTATGTAGCACTATCCCAGCCATCACCATAGAACAAGAAAGGAAATGTTAGAAATGGAAAAACATTCTCATTATTAGAAGATGGTTTTGTTTTCCATATAAAAGCTAAAAGAAGCTAGTGATAAATTATTATAATCAATACAATAGATTTTAAAAGTAATATATCAGTCAATTCCTTTTCTATACAACCAGTAACAGTCAATTAAACAATGTAATAAAATGTGCCATTTACAGTAGAAACAAGTGGTATGTTCAGAAATAAATCTACCAAATATTTGTAAGTTCTTCATAGATAAAATTATACACATATATAAAGAGATACAAAGACCTATGTAAGTCTATGTATACATGGTCAGGAAGACTGTATAAAGATACCAATATTTTCCCAAGTTGATATATAGAGTATATATAGCCATAAGCAAAATCTTATTAGACATGTGTATACAGTAGTGATTAGGGTAGAGATAAACAAGCTGATTCTAAAAATTATATAGAAGAACCAAGGTCAAAATAATCTCAAGAACAACAAGGGGGTGGGGCTTTTCCTACCACATATCCAAACTTTTAATAAAGCTATAAAAATTAAGATAGCATGGTATTGGCACAAGAAAAGACAGACTAGCAGAAGTGAACAAACCCAGGAAAAAATGAGCACTGCAGGCCAGACTAATCAAGCCCAACTAATACAGTTTGTTATCTATATGGGACAAAATAAAATTAGGTCCTTACATGACAACCTATATTAAAAACAAAATAAAATACCAACTTTCTATAGACCATGAAAACGTATGAAAGGCAAAAGTTTACATCTTTTAAAAGACAATCTTTACGATCTGAGTTGAAGAGAGAATTCTTTAACAAGACATGTAAGTACAAACTATAAAGGATGATGTTGACAAACTTGACTGGATTAAAATTAAGTTACCATAAAGAGTAGATAGTATGCAACATCAAGAAATGATGAACTATGTGCTCATATAAGCACACAGATGTTTCCCAAAACAGTGCTGAGTGGAAAATATGAAACAGAGCAAAAATTATTGCATATTTCCATTTATGCAAATTAAAACATATACACAAAACATTACATATTTTGCAAGGATACAAACAAATTCAAGGATATTCATCCAGTGAGCACCAACTAAGAATAAAAGAGAGTGTGAGTCAGAGAGAAGGGGAAATGGAATAAAATAGAAGGGGAGAAGGGCTCGTTCAGGCTGATGAAGAAGGTACTAGGGGATTCAATGGCTACTACTCTGTTCCTGAAACCCAGCAGGAAATACAAAGCAAGCCAAAAAAGCTGCCAATTTCCCCTCAACCATGAATCCCTGAGCTTGAGATTGAAGACTGTTTCATTCTTCTTGCTCCTACGATCCATGATGGTTTCATAAAGTGTCCCCAAATCCTACTATGAAGATCACACATCTTGAATGAGCAGTACTTGTCATTTGGTATTCTAGGCTGAGATTCCTAGAAGCAGATCTGAAACAAGGATTCTGCATTCAAGTGACTCACTTAGGGAGTGAAAAGAGGAAGACAGGACAAGGAAAAAGCAAGGCAAAGATATGGGCTCAGCTCAAGTCTAGCCTCAGTCTGATCCCACAGGGAGTGAGGGAGTATGAATGACACCAAAAGAGTACACCACTCCAGGCCAGGACACTAGATTCTGTGCTGTAGGTCACACTTGGTCAGATTTTAGCTCCTGGGCATTTCTCAGTGAGGTGACTCTGATGGGGTCTTTGAGACTGATTGCCAGTCTATCCTCTGGCCCCCCAAAATTCATAGCATACCCATTCATCCCCTTCCAAAGTTCCCCAAAGGCTCATCTCCATTACAGCATCATCTCAAGTCTAGAATTTCACTTTTTTCTTTTAATTTTTTATTAAGGAGTTATTATACAATGACAAATGCATATAAAGTAATAATATGATATGCATATGCTCTTAAACCAGAATTACCCCATTGTCTATACCCCAGTCTCTTGATTCTTCTAAATTTTGCCCCCACAAGTGATATAAATGCTTAGATTGTGAATTTCCAGAATTAAATGACTGCATATGTATTATTTGGATTCTCAGGGGATAAAGAGTATGCTACATTGTTGTTTATCTCCCTAGATCCCCCCCCATTCTCTCCCTCCCTCTCCCCTCCCCCCACATATCTATGGTTACCCTAGATTATGTGTTGCTACACCTTTGCTGGGTCGAATCTGAATCTATCTTGATGAAGCTAGGAACAAATGAAGCTCCTTAGGTGAGCTCTTTAAATAGTTCCTTTCGATGTTAAAATCACCAAACCAAATAAATTATCCATCCCCCATCACCCAACATATGATGTTGGAACAAGGATAACTGCTATCAACATCCCTGTTCAAAAGGGGGAGATGGGAGGTCTGAAGGAGGAGCTGGCCCATAGCATTTCTGAAATCCAGTGGGGCCTGTGCTGCAAGTTCCTTGATTAGAACCCACTTATTCCTGATGGGGAAGAATTCTCTACGGTCCTTGACTCTGCTTTCTGGACTCTTAGTTCTGCTGTCTGTGGCTTACTTTCATCCTTTGAGTCTTTTTGTTGTTATTGTTGTTGTTGTTGTTTGTTTTCCCTCACCCTATTTCCTGCCAGTAAAATTCTGGAGGTCCAAAGGCCTCTATTTTGTACTATCTCTGTCCCTTTTTAGTCCAAGCTGGCAGTGTTTTCATGAATATAATCATCTTCTGTTTTAAATATGTTTAAAATTGGTTTTCCTATGAATGTCATTGGGGGTTTTCTCCATCAGACAAAAAAGCTACACGCACAGATCTCCTTGAGACAAGCCTTCTTTGTCTTGAGGTACTCCTGCAATGGATAAGCTTATGTTGAACTTCTTAGAAGCCTACTCTTTGCTTGAGAAATCTGTAACACATCCTTAAACACTTTAGCACCTGTTGTCTACCTGAATGGTTTTAAGGCTCCCTTTAAATCTTTCTGAGGTCTCAACAGATTTTATTTGAGACCAGTTCTCCTGGCAGTGTTCTTAATTTCATCCTTAGCTGAAAGATATTTCTTAATTTTATCATCATTTGTCATCTACAGATGTGGAGAAGCTTCTAGATGAGCAAGTACTGGCTCATCCTTGTTGAACAGTTTTTCCTTTGGCTTATTTCCCTCCTACTGCATTGTAGTATAAGCATCAAGAACCACGGGAACTACCTCTGTCTGGAGTATCACACAGTTCATTAGATGCACTTTTCATTTCCATAGAACTACAGATGACACTGTTGCTAAATTTTCTGCCAATCCTGAATATATGCCTATATTTGTGGGTATTTGTTACGGCAGCCTCCCTTTTGCAGATACCAAAAATCTGTATTAGTTATTGTTTTATGGTAAATGACCCCTAAATATAATTATCACACTTTCTGTGATCCAGGGATTCAGGAGCAGTTTAGCTGAGAGGTGGACTTGGGCCCTTTCATGTAGTTACAGTCAGGATGCTGGCAGGGGATCAAGTTGTTAGAGGGCATGATTGGGGCTAGAGGATGGCTTGCTCACACAGAGAAGGCTCTGTCCCTCTCAAGGTGGCCCTCTCCCTGGGCTGTGTGAGTGCTGTCACAGCATGGCCACTGGCCTACACAGCAGGTGATACAAGAGAGCTAAACATTGTTTTAACAAGGATCACTCTGGTTGCTATGTGAATAGAACTATAAAAAAGTCCAGGGTGGAAACAGGGAACTTATCAGGAAGTTAACATAATAAGGGAGGCAAGAGACGATAGTGGCATAGACCGGAGTGAAGCAATGAAGTTGGTGGGAAGTGGTCAGAACCTGGGTGCATGCTGGTGATTTTGAAGGCAGTGTTGGTAAAATGTGCTGATAGATGGATAAGACGCCTCAGAGAAAGGCCAAGAACAACAATTTGGTTTTGATCTAAGCAAAGAGAAGAAACAAATCTCTATTAACCAAGATGGCCACTCTGTATGACTTAGAATCCCTCCCTCATGCTCCTTATTTTACAAGTGAGGAAAGGGAGTGTTTGAGTGCTTAAATACTTTGCTGAAGGTCTTGCAGATAGTAAGTGATAAGAGTAAGTTCTTCATTATCATCCACCATTGCCTGCTGAGCCAGGAATATTCCTGGATGGAATCACTTGTCAGCACTCTTTGCTAGAAGCCACTGAGAGATACCTGGGTTGCTTCCAGATGGCTGGCTCAGTGTTAGGGACAGGAGTATAGAGGGGAGGTTCATCCCTACATAATACGTGGGCCTACATGATCACTGCTTGTGCCACTGACTCTGATCGTGGGACTCCAGCCATGGTCTGGAACTGGGTGTGAGTCATGCTAATGTGGAAGCTCCAAACATATACCCAGCACCCCATGGAGAAGGCCTCTATCAGGGAAACCTATTCCCCACATGCCTCCAGGCTGCTTGCTTCCAGCTGGCAAATGTTAGCACCACTTTAGGGGCCAGCTCTGCAGTGCAAACCTGCTACTGGCTTTGCTCTAGATGATGGCAAGGACAGAAGGCGGAAACATCAAGTCAAGGCCTCTGGGACAGTCATTTTTGCAGCTGTCCACATCTGGTCGGCCAGAGAAGGCAGAGTTCAGTTTCCTGGCCTGGATTCCTTGATAAGCAACTTGGATTTTTTCTTTCTTCTCTAACTCAGGTTCCACCTTCACCTCCTAAGCCACATTCTAATTCCTGAGCAAGAGGAGGAGGAAAATTCTGTATGGTGGTCCTGTTCCCAGGCTGATCCCATTCACTCCTTACTTGCTGAAGAACCCCTTCATGATTTTGGGGAGTAGGAATTTTTTCCTTTTTCTCTTTTTCTTTTCCTTCTCTGTAGGCAAGTACATAACAGACATAGCTATCTAGTAAAGCTAAGAACTCCACTAAAAAACTCAATTTGTTTCATATAGTATTAAAGGAAAAAAATAAAGAAATAAAAAATAATAACCTCTAAGGGGAAAAGCAAATCACACTGTAGGGGTTTCACATGAAGCCTAATTAGGGAGCCTTGGAGTCTTCTTCTGATCCTGGAAGAACTCATGGTGTCACCACTTTTTCATTTCAAATAAAAGACACTGAAACCCAATGGGAGGTTCTCAGTGGGGATCACAGATCTATAGGTTACTGGGACACAAAAAGTCTCAGGTGAAATGTCCAGCCTTACTCAGAATGGGAAAAACATACACATTAAGATACCATTTTTTCACCTATCAAATCAGTGATGATGTTTTGAATAAATAAATCCGGCATCAATGAGGCTACAATAAGATGGTGGTTCTCCTGGTAGGTGGAAGAATGAATTGTTACAAACACTTGGTAGGCAGTTTGGCAGTTTGCATCAAAAGTCTTTAAAATGGGCCTATCCTTTGGAACCAGTAATTCCTAAACTGTAAAAAAATGCTACTGAGTGTGCACAGTACTTTAGCTAAAAGAATGGTGGCAGTGGCTTTGCCATCTAAGAAATAAAACAGTTGGAAACAAAGATAACAAATTGGTCTATAAGTCATTAAAACTGTGGAATAGGAGAATATGTGGCAATAAGGGAAAACAGGTATCTTCTATTGTCAAAGAGAAAGCAAGACTCTGTTCCTGCCTGACTGGGGCAGGAGGGCACATCCTCTCTAGGACTCTTCTGACTCCACCCAGCCCAGCCTAGGCCATTCCCTGCAGCACTCATTTAGCTCATTCAGAAGCTGTCACCTCAGAGGTGGAGAAAAAGTGCCATGTGAGCCAGAAGGCCCCCACCAACATACTAGGACCACCACATGCCTCTACCCCAATGGGTTCACCTGCCTGGAACTCTTCTCTTCCTCATCAGCTTTGGCCACTGCCCTGATCCTCCTCGGTCTTCCCTGCCCAGCTCAAACACACCTCCTTAGATAGGTTTCCATAGGCTGCCTTAGGATCCAGATTCTCTTTCTCCCCTAAACCCTTCAGCCCCACTGAGCTTATGGATCCCAACCCCACAAATACCTTGGGTGGCACACTCTCCAATTCCTCAGCTCTCATCCCAATTAATAAGTCTGATTCCAGACTTATTAAGTATATGGCCTGCATGTTTCCTGACCTTTCTAGGGCTCTGGTTTTCATCTATAAAATAGGAATAGGAGCATTACCCTGGCCAGGTTATTGTAGGCATTAGAAATAGAACATGCAAAGCAGGTACCACTCAATAAATGGTAGCTGTTATCATTAAAACCCAACTTCTCTTTTTTCTGGAATTCACCCTCCCCATCTATAAAAGGAGGAGCAAGCAGACTAAATGGACCCAAGGAGTTCAACATGAGTAAAGAACAAGATCTTTGGCACACAAGCCTTTGGGAGGTTCAAGAACTTTTCTGCATCCCTCCAGGCCCTCAGCTGAGAGCAGGAGAGGGGTTTTCCAACATGTTAATTTAACCATTTTACGAAGGTTTCTGTTCCCATTTTGGAAAGTGCATTTCATATCTGATGCCACATACCTTGAATCTGAGTAAAACTTTCCAGTACTTTCCAAGTTTTGGAGAAAAAAAAAAAAAGAACAAACTGCCCAATGACAGAATTTCCCATGTTGGATCGGTCAGTTGGGGCAATGGCATTAGCAGAGATCTCTGTATTTCAGGTACAAGTAAGGATCCAGCACATCTCCTGGAAGGGCTCACCAAGCAGACCAGGTATGCAATGTGCAATGACCAGACAGACCAGTCAGAGGGCCACTCAAGTGTGACAGGTATGTGCCTCAGTAACACAAAGAATATGGGCTAGAGCTAAAAGTGTGTGCTTTGATGGCCAGTTAGAAGCCCAACAATCCCTCCCACACACACTGGGCATCACCATGTGCTTCATTTCACTGGGCTCTGCATCCTCTTTAAATATGATCATACTTGACAAAGCGGTAATTATTCAGTCAACTTGTGCTTACTTTCACTTAGACGCTACTGAAAAAGACTGACAACTCACATGAATAATGCCCAAAGGATATTATAACAGTTTACAGAAAAAGAATACAAATGTCCTCTACACATTGAAGAAATGGTTGATCTTACTCAGAAATGCATGTCAGAACCCCAATGAGATACCATTTCTCACCTGTTAGGCTGGAAAAATCCAAATGGCTGTCAACTCAGAGTAGTGCCAGTTTTTAAATTATTGACTCCAAACCACACCTCACTTTGCAACTGGCTTTCCTTACACTCTGCCAATAGGGGGTCACCAGAAGGAGCTGGCAAGGTCACTGGAGGGAGAACAGAATTCCCTCCTTATTTTTCTTCCTATCTGCTGCCAGTTTGTTCTTGAGAGGACTGCTCTGACCCTTGACTGATAAAACTGGTGAAAGCACAAAATAGTTTAACTTTTACATGGAACAATTTAGCAATATCTTTAACTAAATCACAAATTCAATTATCATTTGACCCAAAAACCAATCTCTTTCATTCCAGATGGCACATGTTCAAGATCATCTATCAAAGCATTTAACAGCAAAAATGTTCAAAGAATGGATACTCTGCAGCAGTAAAAAAGAATAAGAAAATCTTAAACTGTTAAGAAGAGCAAAATATATAACTATGAACACTGTTCTGCTTTTATGTAAAGAGCAAAATTAGAAAATATATTTTTATTTGCTAATAGTTGCATACAGAAACCCCAGAAGAAAATACAAGAAACTGAGATAGTTACACCCAGATGGCCAGGTGTGGGATGCTGGGAGATAATTTTCTGTGTCTTCTGAGCAGAGCCCTGAAAGTGTCTGTTGTAGATTACAGTTTCAAGCATTAATGGACAGAAACAGCCTCAGTAGAGAATGCATCAGAAGAAAAAAAATGGGTTGATTTGTTTATTGTCTAGTAAAAGTAAGATAACATTTTTCTTCAGTGCAAAGATTAGGCAGGTTTCTTCTCTTTCCCATATAAAAAAATTGGCATTTCCTAGGCTCTGGATCCCAGCACTTGGATGCAAACCTACTACATACAACAGCCACCTGGACCAGTCCTGGAACTACAGGGAGAAGGGGAACCAATGTGAAAATCTAACTCCTGCTTCCATGCTTTACTGTGACAAAGTTCTTTGTCTCTTACCTAACTGTTCATGTCTTTTACTTGTACCAATAAGAGAGTGGCAGGTTTACTTGCTTACAAGCAGGCAGATGATGAGAATGGAGCAGGACAAGACAAGACTTCTCACTGTACTGTTTTTTCATTTGCTGTGAGTTTTATGCCACATAATTATCTCAATTATAAATAACATTTAATTTGAAATAAAAATGTAACTCATGTACATGAGCAGCAAAGTGCTGGATCTGGCAAGGGCATTTGAGAGCACTGAGAATAACTGGATTCTTACAGAGGAAGAGGCCAAGGCCAAGGGAGATGAAATGACATACCCTGCTAGTTCCTGAGGGGCTCTAGATGAACACAGACCTACTAATCTCTAGTTAGTGTTCTTTTCGGTACACAGGCTAGATCAGGGGAGACCATGAGATACACAGGTGCAACAAGGACGCTGAAAACAGAGATGAAGACCATGACTTTGACCTCACAATTTAGCAGAGAACAAGTCCTGTCTGAAGTTATACAATCAGACTGTTCCAAAGGCTCTCAATCTTTGATTCTTACTGTAAATTCTAAAACAGAACATATTCTTATAGTAAACTACCTCAAATTACATTCAGAAGCAAACAAAACTTCTTTTTTTATTAGAAGTATACAGAGATACAATTGAGGAGGAAACATTATCAAACCAACAGTAATCAATGTATATACACTTTGTTATCCAGGGGTAATGCCAAAACATGGATGAATACCTTGGGTTTCACCTGTTGCAGTTTCCCCCAGAAGAACTTATGCGTTAAATGGGTATCTCGTGGAGGAATGACATCGGCTTCTGGGATGGTTCCACCATATTCCCACTCTCCAGTCTCCTATGAGTTCTTCATACACCCTACACCCTCCCCATCCCCTCCCTATGCCTCCAAGTATCCTAGGGAGCCATCCCCCTATTACACTGAGAATCACACAATTTGAAGTTATTGTTAGGTTAGCCGTCTAACCTACTGCTTCCCCATATATTCTAACATCTACAGATGAGAGTAACCATTCAGCCCTTGAGTCTCTGAGATTGGGATACTTCACTTAGCATAATTCTTTCCATCTCTATCCATTTGATATCAAAAGTCATAATATCGTCTTCTCTAATGGCCGAGAAGTATTCCATCGTATATATGTACCAAAATTTTTGTATCCACTCGTCGAGTGGGTTGGTTCTATAGTCTAGCTATAGTAAATTGAGCTGCTATAAACATTGAGGAAGCCACATCACTATAATACACTGATTCTAACTCTTTTGGGAAAATACCAGGAGTGGGATAGCTGGGTCGTAAGGTGGTTTCATCCTTAATTTTTTGAGGATTCTCCACACTGCTTTCCATACTGGCTGAACCAGTTTGCAGTCCCACCAGCAGTGTAACAGTGTTCCTCTTTTCCCACAGCCCCTCTAGCATCTGTTGTTGTTTGTATTCTTCATTTTTGCCACTCTAACAGGAGTGAGGTGGTATCTCATTGAAGTTTTGATTTGCATTTCCCTTATAGCTAATGATGTAGAGCATTTTCTCATATATTTATGGGCTTTCTGGACTCCACTGGAGAGAAGTTCTTATGAGTTTTTTAGCCCATTTATTGATTGGATTATTTGTGAGTTTGGACTTTAGTTTCTTTAGTTCCCTGTATATTCCAGATATTAGCCCTCTGTCCAAGGTGTAGCAGGCAAAGGTTTTCTCCCATTCTGTAGGTTCTCTCTTGATGCTCTTGACTAGATCTTTGGCTGTGCAGAAACTTTTTAGTTTAATTGCATCCCATTCATTTATTCTTGATTTTACAGCTTGAGCCATGGGAGTTTTGTTAAGGATGTAGCTGCCGACTCCCATATGCTGTAGTGATGACCCTACAAGACAAGGAAAGTAAGTTTAAAGTTGTTGGCTTAATATCCAGGTCTTTGATCAATTTTGATTTAATATTTGTGCAGGGGAAAAGATAAGGATCCAGCTTCAGTTGTCTACATATGGCTGTCCAGTTTGTCCAACACCATTTGTTGAACAGGCTATCTTTCTTCCACACTATACTTTTGCCCCCTTTATCAAATATCAAATAGTTAGGGATATGGGGGTTTATCTCAGGATCTTCTATTCAGTTCCACTGGTCTTCAGTTCTGTTTTGATACCAATACCATGCTGTTTTTGCTACTACAGCTCTGTAATATAATTTCAGGTCAGGGATTGAGATCCCCCCTATTTCTTCCATTCTGTAATGTTTTGGCTAGTCTGGGTCTCCTGTTATTCCAAATGAACTTGAGAATTGCTTTTTCTATATCTGTGAAGAATGCCATAGGTATCTTGATGGGGATTGCATTGAATCTGTATAGGGCTTTGGGTAGAATGGCCATCTTTATTATATTGATTCTGTCTAACCATAAGCATGGAATGTTTTTCTATCTACTCAGGTCTTCTGTAATTTCTTTTTCTAGTGTTTGATTGTTTTCTTTGTAGAGGTCCTTAACATCCTTTGTAAGGTTAATGCCCAAGTATTTCATTTTTTTGGAAGTGATGGTGAATGGGAGAGATTTCCTGATTTCTTCTTCTGTGGATTTGTTGCTGGAGTAAAGAAATGCTAGTGATTTGCTAGAGTTGATCTTGTAGCCAGCTACTTTGCTAAAATCACCTATAAGCTCTAGGAGTTTTCTGTCCGATATTATTGGGTCTTCTTGGTATAAAATCGTGTCATCTACAAATAGAGATAACTTAACTTCCTCTTTTCCTATACGAATACCTTTGATTTCCTTGTCTTGCTTGATAGCTCTGGCAAGGGTTTCAAGGACTATATTGAACAAGAGTGGGGAAAGCGGACAGCCTTGTCTCGTACCTGAATTCAGTGAAAATGCTTTCAGTTTTTCTCCATTGAGGATAATGTTAGCTATGGGTCTGTCGTAAATGGATCTGACACAGTTAAAGTATCTTCTCTTGATCCCTATCTTTTCCAAAGTTTTGACTATAAAGTGGTGTTGAATTTTATCAAATGCCTTCTCTGCATCAATTGAGATGATTATATGACTTTTGTTTTTAATTCTGTTTATGTGGTGAATTACATTTATTGATTTGCGTATATTGAACCAGCCTTGTTTTCCTGGAATGAAGCCCACTTGATCATAATGAATTATCTTTTTAAGGTGCTTTTGTATCCAATTAGCTAAAATTTTATTAAGGATTTTTGCATCAATGTTCATCAGGGAAACTGGTCTGTAGTTTTCTTTCCTTGATGTGTCTTTGTTGGGCTTTGGAATCAGCGTAATGTTTGCTTCATAAAAAGTGTTTGGGAGTGTTCCCTCTCTATCAATTTCCTGGAAGAGCTTGTAGAGGATCAGTGTTAGTTCTTCTGTGAAGGCTTGGTAGAATTCTGCCATATATCCATCCTGACCTGGGCTTTTCTTTTTTGGGAGAGCTTTGATTGCTGCTTCAATTTTGCTTTCTATGATAGGTTGGTTGAGATTTTCAATGTCCTCCTGTGTTAAAGAAGGGATGTCGTGTGTGTCCAAAAACCTGTCCATGTCCTCCAGGTTATCAAATTTGGCAGAGTATAAGTTTTCAAAACAGGTTTTGATAATCTTCTGTATCTTGGATGAGTCTGTGGTGATATCCCCATTTTCATCTCTGATTTTCTTGATTTGCTTCATTTCGATCTTCGTTTTGGCAAAGGGTCTGTCGATTTTGTTAACTCTTTCAAAGAACCAACTCTTAGATTTGTTAATAGATTGAAATAGCTTTTTGTTCTCAAATTCGTTGATTTCAGCTCTGATTTTGGTAATTTCCTGTCTTCTGTTAGATTGAGGGTTGGACTGTTCCTCCTTTTGTAGCCGTTTGAGTTGAAGCATAAGGCTATTAATCTGATCTCTTTCTAGATTTTTGATATATGCACACAGTGCTATAAATTTACCTCTTAAGAAAGCCTTCATACTGTCCCAGAGGTTTCAGTATGTTGTTTCCTCATTCTCGTTCAATTCCAAAAACTTCATAATCTCTGTTCTCATTTCCTCTTTTACCCATCCTTCGTTTAAGAGGTAATTATTCAATTTCCAAGTATTTGAATAGTTTCTGTTGTTTCTCTTGTTGTTGATTGCTAAGATCATAGCATTATGATCTGACAGAATACGTGGGATTATAGCCACTTTTTTATACTTGCTAAGATTATCCCGGTGAACTTGGATGTGGTCTATTTTAGAGAAGGATCCATGAGCCGATGAGAAGGTGGTAAATTCAGCTGTCTTAGGATGGAATATTCTGTAAATGTCTGCTAAGCCCAATTGATTAATAGAGTAGTTCAGATTGGAGACATCTTTATTGATTTTTGTTTTAATGATCTGTCTAGAGTTGATAGTGGTGTGTTGAAGTCCCCCAGGATTATTGTGTTAAGATCAATGAGGGGATTAATGTCCTTAAGTATTTTTTCCATATATTTGGGGGGGTTGTAATTGGGGGCATAAATGTTGATTATCGTTATATCTTCTTGGTGAATTGTCCCTTTTAGTATGATAAAGTAACCCTCTTTGTCCTTTCTGACTAGTTTTAGTTGGAAATTAATTTTGTCAGAAATTAGAATCACTACACCAGCTTGCTTTTTTGGGCCACAGGCCTGGTAAACATTTTGCTATCCTTTCATTTTCAGCCTGTGTCTATTTTTGAGTGTCAAATGTGTCTCTTGCAGGCAACATATTGTTGGATTTTGTTTTTTAATCCAGTGGGTAGCAAACAAAACTTCTAAAAAATGCATGTTTATATGCTAGTCCAACCCAAACACCCTCCCAATTTTAAGTAGGGTAAGAAGGAAAGTTTCAAGGCTCCCTCCCTCAGAATCGCTCCAAACTCCTAAGTCAGTGGCAGAATGAAGAGGAAAAGAGAAATATGGGGTAGAAGGGTTGGAATGGGCTTTTATAGAAAGACATTCATGGGACAAAAAAAAAGAGACCCATTATTTAAGGATTATATTTGGCCCATGAAAAGCAGAGTGGCTATAGAAAATCTTCAAAAAAGAGAAATCAGTGAAAGAAATATGTATTGTTCTCACTCAGGTGGATTTCTTGAATCAATACTATCAGATTGGCTAATATCTGAGGACCAGAGAAGGACTACACCAGTGAAGCTTGATATAGAGAACAGGTGGAGGATGGGCCCTGAGAAGGTCTCTTCATAACACCAGATCCACCTCATTCATTCCTTCCTTCCTTCCTTCCCTCCTTCCATTCACTCCATCACCCATCCATCCAGCAGCCAGTCTCAGAGATCATGAGATGCTCAGAGATCATGAGAGCAGAATGCTGCTCTCTGTCGCAGAGCTGCATAAGCTGGAGGACGTCTTCCTCACCAGCCAGTGAGCCTCTCAAAGGCAGGGAATGGCTCATCAATGTTAGTATTTGGGGGTTCAGGATGGCACATAATAAGTCAATACATTTGTTGAAAGAAAGAATGTGTGTGTGGGAGAGGGCATCAGTCAGAATGAACTAGGTTATGCTCTTGCAGCCAAGATCTCAATGGCTTAGAATAATTAACAGAAGGTTATTTTTTTTTTTCCTCAGGAAACATGTCCCTTCAGCTGGCCAGGAGCTCTAAATTGTCACCACACTGGACTTGAGTTAATGGAGCAGCCATCATCTGGAATAGCACCTGTTACCATGGCAGAGAGAGAGACAGAAGGGCAAGCTGTGCAGTGCCCAGGAGCAACCATGTCATTTCCATCTCAATGGCAGGAGCAAATCACAGGGCTCTATTCCAGTAAGAAAGAGACTGGGAAATATTTATTGTTGAGTAATGCTGATATCTATCAGTCTAACCTTCTGTTCACAAAATATTTGATTTGCTCTCTTGACCCCATGAAAAATCAAATCTCTTTGTCCCCAAAAGTTCATGCAGTCTTCTGGGACTGGGTATGTGGTTTTCACTTATCTGGACACCTGTGAGAGGGTCTCTACCACACATCCCAAAGTACAAAGGAGCTCAGGGACAGAATGACAATTCAATCCCAAAAGGGGAACAAAGGGAGACATTTGCAGATGCTGAAGCCCACCTTCAGGGCCTGTCAACGATGAGGACTACTTCTCAACTGGACCCTGACCTTATTCTCTGGGAGAAGTTCCCATTGTTGGCTGCTCTGTGTGACATCCAGATCAGCTTTCTAGAATATTCTTTCTCTTTCAATATCCTCTTTGGCCCAGGCACAAATAAGCTTTGGGGACTATGTCCCCATTGGGGGCTGAACAGCATTCTCAGAGAAGCCACTATTTGGTGCTGCAGTAGTCACCGCAGCAGAGGGAAACATACACGTGGAAATCACATTGGCTCTCAAGGCTTCCATGCAGAAGTGGCACATGTCACTTAGCCTTACGTTTTACTGGCCAGAGCATGTCACATGGTCAAGCCTGGCTGGAATCAGGCAGGGAAATGTAATCTCCATGTGCCTATAAAGAGAGTTGGAAATAGCGGATGAATGATATTTGCAGTGACTGAGTTTCCTTTGGCTCTGGAGGTTGGTCCAGCCTCCCCAAATGGCAATTGCTTAATTTAGAGCAGGTACAGAGGAGGGTAGCTCTGACCCAGAGGAAGCAGAAGAAGGGAAAGGAAACGTAAATATAGGTCAGGGACCACCCTCAGGCTGAAGGGTGGGAGCTGAGACAAAACACTGGGAAGGGTGTGACCTGGGGGAGCAGACCCAGGGCTTGTGAACCCTCCAGGACTCTAACATGACAGAAGGCACTGCTAGATGAGGCTGAAGAGTTGAGTTATAGCAAATAAAAATAGGCCAATCTCCCCACGGGAAGTGAGGGGCTCATGGAGGACCTACATCATTTCTTAGGTGACACAAAAGAGGTCCTGCAACATTGAGAAACAAGCCTAACTTGAGGGTGATGTCACCACCGCTCGTAGCCCCACTGTTCCTTATTCTGGAAATCCCAGGCACCGGAAATTAGAAAGGAACCCGAGGTTGACCTCGGTGGCGATTCTTCTGGGTCTACATCACATGAACTAACTGGAAATAAATGGAATTTATAGAAACTCTCAATTACAGACTTTTCTTGAGGAAATCTAACACTTGTCTTTAACAACATCCAGTCTTTCTTCTGGGGGCAAACAGTGAACTAAAGCAGGCTACTGCAAAACAGAGGCTTTTGGGGCTTCCTCTAGTTACAATGATGGAATATGAAATGGAATTAGCACATCAGTTGGTTACAGGGGAATGACAGATGAAGTCCACAATGAGCATAAGTTATTTGTCCTCAATAATACCTCCTCTCCATCTTCCTTCTTTCCCTTGCAGTTAGCAAGCTTTCTGTCCTGGCCAAGCCCAGTTGTTGCCAGGTCCCAAGGGTGGAGTCTCCCCTGGGGGAGGCTTGACCCTTCTAAAGAGCATCATTTTCTTCAGGTAGCTTTTGCATTTGTGCAGATCATAGACTAGCTCTATAATCAACGGCAGCACAGATATCTGAGGCAAACAGATGGTCTTGATTTTTCAGAAAATTTAAAGCTTCACATCCACATGGGTGACACCATTCCTCTCTGGAAAGATGGCAGGGAACGGAAGTCTTTCTGGAGTGAGGAAGGGCCATTCACAGGAGCTGAGAAAGGAGGCTGGGTTCCCCAGAAAGAGAGCTTTCCAGTCTTTTCTGTCATGGACACAGGGAATTGTGCTTTGTGTCCCAGAAAAAGTTCTGTGGCAGCAGAAATTTGCACCACCTCCTACATCTGGGTCATCTGAAGTACTGCGTATGAAGCTATTATAGGACAGTTTGCTAAGATATGATTTGCGCTGTAATTTCCCCTCTGAAGAGGGATACCTCCAGGCTCTGGCTCCTCCAGGAAGTTGGTTGTGCAATCTGGGGATGAAAGCTGCCTGGAGAAGATCCACTTCCTGGTCTTCGCAATCCAGAAAGCAGAACAGTGGATCCCCTGAAGTAGGGCAAGAGAGGGCTGGGAGGGAGCAAAGAGCCCACTCAAAGAGTCCATGGGGGTTCCCCAGGACTGGCAGCCCCCTAAGAAGGTGGCAGAACCTACAAGAGAAATGGTCACCTCATGTGTCCAGGTGATACAAGGTGAGAGTAAAGGGACCAATAGTCCCAGCTAGCCCAGAACTGAAAGGTTTCCCAGGGTGCAGGGCTTTCAGTGTTAAAACTGGAAAAAGCTGGTCTCCCTAGGTGGGGGTAGAGGTCCTAGCGGACGGCCAGTGTGAGAGCCTGAGGTGAGCCTGCTCCTGTTTCTGCCCCATAAACTCCTGTGCTATGCCTGGAGAGAGGCTCCTTGTCA
Organism: Aplodontia rufa; assembly: GCA_004027875.1. Classification (NCBI taxonomy): domain Eukaryota; kingdom Metazoa; phylum Chordata; class Mammalia; order Rodentia; family Aplodontiidae; genus Aplodontia; species Aplodontia rufa. The sequence goes on from PVKS010002750.1 coordinate 16,427, forward strand.
CCAAGGAGCAATGGGGACTCAGGGTCAGAGCTGATTCAATTTAAAGCAAATAACAGGTTTGGTGTTTCTTCTATAGCGGGTTTCAGGTACACTCTAAGCACCTCTCCTCTCCCTCCTCCTCCAGCTATCTGCTTACCTCTTCCTATCTCTGTGGCAAGCTTTCCCCCTCTCTCCATTGTCCCCACCTTGAGCCAGGTAAGATTCATGGCTCAGAGGCCATCAAAATGGCAAGGGAGAGGCTGAGCAACTGGCTTTGCTCCAAGTCCTGCCCCTAGTATCCCTCCAGCCCTCACCTTCCCTCACAAATAGGAGGGCATTCTTGAGCAGCTCTTGCTCCCTGAGAATTGGCAGGTCTGGAGAGTGTGCCAGCGCTCAGTAGAAATGGAGCAGAACTTGCTTCAGTGCATACTGTGTTTTCTGAGACTTGGTCTGACACTTGCAGCCTGCAGCAGAGGCACAAAGCTGTCACCAGGCATGACGGGATAAGCCAGGTGTCTCTATGCTCTGCTCCATAGAAGTTGCCCACCCAGTAATCCCTCCCAGATGCAAACTGCCCATCCCCAGTCAAGGCCAGGTTAAGACCACTGGGGTCTGAGAACCCACAATTCAGCTCCACCAATGTCTGTATGCCCTGAAGGAGCCCTGTAAAGACAAATCTCTACAGATACATCTACCCCAAAGCCCTCCAAGGTGGCACAACCCTGTGACGAGCTTGAATCTTCCCTGTGGCATACCCAGTGACAGGTGACAGATGTGAGTGGTGGGAACATGAGCTTAAGGAAATAATCCTATAAACTGAGCCCACTGAGCTTGCCCCGACATGCTTTCCCCCTTTAAAAAAGCAATTTACCTACAACCCCACCTGGCTTAAGTGAACAGGATATGTTTCATTTCTCAGCAAACTACCTGTTATCTGCAGGAGAAATGCGGGCCTGAAAGAATTCCAGTAAGAGGAGCACAGGTTACCCCGAAGGGGGGACTTTTGTGTCCTTTTCACATAGCAGATCCCAGAACTCAGAGAGATGAGGATAATTTCCCTAACTATAAAATCTTTAAGAACAATTCCAATTAGAACTGATTATCATGAGCCAAAGTGACCTAAAGTTGTCATGCACAATGGGGAAAGTCTGATGTTATCCTGCTGTCAGAAAAAAAGTTAAAGAGGTGGTCCTGGTGGGACTCTCTGGAAACTTCCTTAGGACTACTCCCAACAAAACTGGAGGGCTGGAGAAATGCACAGTCCCACATATCTCTCTTCAGAGTGTCTTTCCCCTTTTTCTCTTTCCCATTCCTTCAAATAAACTCATGCCTGTTACTCTGAGCAACATGACACAAATCTTTCTGACTTGATTCCAAATTGGGGCTTGAAGGGGGAAATTTGCACTGCCTCAGTTTCCCAGAAGTCCCTGCCACATCAAGACTTGGGCTTCTTAGAGATAGTTTCTAATGGACTCCCTCCAGCTCTGCTTTCAAGCCTCTTTTCCTATGAGGCCTCCCAGCACTGATCCAGAGACTTCCCCAATCCCCAAATCTGACTAACCAGCCATGGAAGATGGATGTGGAGACTTTCCTGAAGATTCAGGGGCAATAGCAACAAGAAGGCATCTCCCAGCAACAGAGAACAGGGAAAGTGAACTGTGAGTTCTTAAGAAGCTCCTGGGCATTTCTTCCCCTTCAACTTCAGTGCCACGTTGCTGCAGCCCTTCCTCCCTTCGTCCCTTCTGTACCACAGCTGATTCAGACCCTTCTGGTGCAGGAGGGACTGGTTCTCCATTCCTCTTCTCCCTCCAGCCTGCCTTAAGGGCCATTCCCAACCCCAAGTGCTAGATCTGTGTATTTTCCAACTCTTAAGACTTCCCTTCCAAGTAGAACTGGTACTGGTTGTGGTAAAAATCATAATTTCTTCCTCTGAAAGTACCATTAATTTTACAGATGAAGTCATGTGGATTCAGATATACCCTAAATAACTCAGTACAGGCCATAAGCTGGTAAGCAGAAGAGCTGGGATAGTGTGGAGAGCAGGCTATGACCTGCTCTGAGTTCTGCCATAACACATACAGAATAGCAGTTTTCAGATTGTGTCTACCCCTAAGTTAACTTCATTTTGTAACAGTAGTTTGCCATGAATTACATCTTATAAGTTTCAAAATAGAATGTTTCTGTCTTGTGCAAGTAAGCCCACTATCTGCATAGCATAACTGTAAGGCTGTAAATAGATTATACTAATAAATAATGATCACTTGTGAACTTAATCAAATTAAATCAGTAGCATATGAATGCCATGGGCATAGTAACAAGGCCCATGAACTTATCAAATACACTAGTCCACCAAATGAAAACAACCCCCTCATCTGAGACCCATAAAAAAGCAGAGCATCTCAAGACTGTTTGCAGCAGCACACATCAAACCATCATCAAGACATCCATAGAAGACATCATGAGGAGCACAGGTGACAAAACTATGATTTCTGTCCCCAGGATTCATTTAAGCTCAATCTTCCTGCTTGATGTGACTCCTTCCAAAACTGCCTGCCACCCTTGTCTAGATAAGTTCCACACTCTGAGCTTTGAGCCCTGAACAAGTCCTCTAGCTGACTGTCACCTTTTCTTAATCTTGATTAATTGCAGTGGCTATTGCATTTGTATCTTACTTTCACAGCCTCCAGGAACCCTGTGGCCACTTTAACCCCTTCTTAGCCTTTCTGTAATACATGCATATTTATATTTATCATTGTGTAAAATATGATGTGTGACTTAGTAATTACAACTAGGAAAAAGAAAGAACCTGTGATTGCCCAGTTTATGACTACCATGTGACCCATGAGTACTCAGTGACTTGCAACCAATGAAAGTGATGAAGCTTTTGTATTTATTATTATTCAATAAATTCTGACATTGGGGAAAGACACAAACATGCTTGCTCTGTGTTAGTGGCATAGCAAACTCACAAGAGATGACACTCATATCTGTCTTTACACAAAATAGTCTTTCCTCCAAGGTCAATTTCTGGTGCAGTCCAAGCCTTGGCCTGAAAGAGAGACCTGCATGACCCAGTTCAGGATACAAAAGTGCCACTGCCTTGGTTCAGTTGCCAAGCAGTGGTGCCTAGAATCTTGAGAGAATGGGCAAATCCTGAGTTCCAAGGACCCCAAGATGCAAGCATCCTTCTGGGAGTTTCTGCTGAGTAGCTGGCCAAGCCCACCCCCACCCCGACCCTGCCAGGGTGGATGCAGGGTGATGGGTTGGCAAGAAAGGCAAGGCATTGGCTCTCAGGGAATGGGATTCAGGGTGGAGGAGATGAGAATGAGAAAGCAGGCAGGACTGTAAGAGCTGCTGGAGACTTTAGCCATAAAATAAAGCTGGTAACTTTGTCTGGATTGGTAATCCCAGGTAGCAGGAGCAGTGCTAAAGGCTTTACATTATCATTTCTAATCCACCCTGAAAAGGAGCCATCACCCCAATTTACAGAAAAGGAAACTGAGGGTCTTGGGGTGCTCAAGTCTCACAGGTAGCAAGCAGTCAGTAAGATTCAAAGTGAGGACATCTGCGTCCAATATCTATTACTATTTCCCAGTTCCACATAGCCTGAGCTAAGCAGAGGTGAGGAGGCTTGGCTCAGTGCTGGGCCCTGGGCAAGTAGAATTCCCAGCCTGGGTTAGTGTCTGCTGCCAACCAGTGTCCACAGTCTGCCATGTTGGTCTGGGAGAATATTCAGCTGCTGGGAGTCAGTAAACTGAGTGTCGGTTTTCCCCTAAAGACCATACCTCCTCTGGAAAACACTGCCTCAAGATTTCAACACACAGGTCCCATCTTATAGAACTCAGCTCAGACAGCTCCTCCTTGAAGAGGCCTCCCTGACTTCCCAACCCAAAGAAGTCCCAGACTCTCTCTATCCCTTTACCCTGCTACACTTTCTTCATTCTACACCTTTCTCGAATGTACTCATTCATTCACTGTCTTCCTCTTCCCCCAAGCATAACAGTGTCTTCCTTGTACTTACTGAATCCCCTAGATCCACCAATACTTACATACAGCAGGTGGTCCTCAAATACTTGGTGAAGACATCACAGAAGGATGCTGAGTATGACCACCAGCAAAAGCCACCTTTTGTCCACCCCAATATTCCTCTCTGCAGCTACAACCGCCTCAGTGGCCACTTTGCCTCTCCATTTCCCTTAAACAATTGCTGTGAGAGGAATGACATCCTGACCAGACATCACCCAACGTCCAAGACAGATCTCACTCACTGCCCTATCTTGTAGGTCTCCAACTCACTGCTGAGCTCTGTCTCTGTCCTTGTAAGATCCTTTACCCCAACTCTGTCTGAGAATTCCTCTTGGCCCTGCTACCACCCCTTATGCCCTTGAACACTGAGGCTTCAGGAGAACAAAAACAGTCTTCCTTTAGAGTTAGGTCCCTGCTTTCAGATGGCCAAACCCTCATCACAAGATGGAAGCAATACAAGCCCTCCAACCAGACCCATTACTTAGGACCAGGACAAGGTCCAGAACCTGAGTCAGGGATTCAAGGCTCCTGGTTCCATGTGCAATGTGTTCAGAATTACTGGGCCATGGCTAAACCCCTTCTGCATCTAATGAATTCTGCCACTTGCTCCCTTTAACTCTCCTGCAAGGAGGCTAGCAGATCAATGAGACACAGAATCACATACAGGTTGTACTTCTCAGATGAAAAGTGCCACAGTCAGACAGATTCACAGCTATGCTGCCCGAGAGTCCAAGGCAAATTGCTTTGTGTGGGCAATTTTTACATGGGTGTGAGGTTTAGAGTTTACAGAAAAATATATAGCTCATTTCACAGGGCTATTATGGGATTTTCTCTGTAGAAGCACAGTCTCCACACAGCCCTGAAATGTTTTGACAGCTCAGGAAAACCTGAGGCCTGAGTGCCCATGAGATGCTTATCGCTCAGCTCCTCCACCCCCACCAAGAGTCTGCACCACCACCTTGCCCTCAGGACCAACTGCAAAAGGCCACTTATGAATCAACCTTGTCTTGCTGTTCTGATGCGGGAAAATGGGATGATGAATTCACTTCCATCACCACACTGCCCATAAGTCACGCTTGAAGGGCCTTTTTTTCTTTTGGAGTTTCCAATGACAAAGATTTCATTATCCGAAGCAATAATTTTTAACCAGAGCAATGTACGATTTCACTCGATCTGGATTAGGCCCATATGTGAGGGGCCACGGAAAGCAGCAGCATCCGGGGGAGGGTCAGGAGGGGGACGCTGGGTCTCTTTCTATATTCTCACCCCTCTCCAGCTCGTGCCCCTTTCTCCTCTGGTGGGGGGTGGTTTTCTTTGTTCTCAGTCTCCCTCCTCCTGAGCCACCCCCTCTACTTGTGGCCCTGTGGTGAGAGACCATGGGCTGGCTGACACGCTGTTCACTCTGCCTGTCTGCTTTTCCCTCCTGTACCAAGTTCCATTCCCTCCAGCATCAGAGGCAAAGAGGGGGAGAGGATCATCAGTGTTATTTTCAAATGGAAGCCAAAAGGCTTTTCCTCTGGACAGAAAAGCAATTTCAAGGCCAGTACAGGACAGAAGATGACTTGGGGGTGGCTTACTACCTGCCAGCTGCATCTCCCTCCCTGTTAGTTTTCACATGGAAGCCACATTTCTCCAGACTGGAAGCCTGAAGTCATAGGAACACAAATAACCTAAAGAGAGAAATGTGGAGAACTTCCATAGCGAGGGGGTCCTCTGCTCTCAGCCCTCCTGGAAAGCAGCAGTTTTCCTTAGAGGTCTCTTTCTGGGACTGGCTAGGCCCAGAAAGACCAGGAACCCTGCTGAGATGGGCTTGCCTTGCGAAAGGACTAGGGTACCTCTGGCATCCCCCACTGCCAGTGTCCCAACCCAGGGAGCCTCCCTGTTCTACCTGCTTTCCTGTAAGCCATGATGCCACCACCACTCCGGGGGAAGGCCCAAGTCAGATCACTAGCAACAAGCCCCAGATGAAACCTTGGTGTCAGGTTTGAAGGAACATGTCTGCACTTAAATACCAACTACTGTTTATAGAATACTAACCAAGCACAAAAGATAAAATAAATGCATAAGGTGCATTTCACTTCCTCAAACACTACATACAAAGTATGGCTATACTGAAGTTTTTTAACTACTCACATGGTGGTTTCACATGACTGACCTATATCCAGGCTTCAGTAGAAGAGACACCAAGGCAAGGGCCCAGTCAGGCACTCCAGGGAGTCTAGGAGGCTAGAGCCTTTGTGGTGCTGGGTGTGGAGGAAGTAATAATCCCAGAAACTTCCTGGGAGCAGTATGTCCTTCAGGAGGGGTGAGGGTAACTCTGCACAGTTGGCAGGATCCAACTGCTGAGTCTGGAAGCCAAGCTTCCTCACAATGGTGACTGCTCAGTCACAAAGTTGGCATCTTAAGCCAGCCTGATTCCCCAGATTTTCAGCTACCACCATGACCTATCAATTCCTCCCACAATATGCAGTAAAGAAGATTATGAGCCTTACACTGTGTGTGGGGACAAGGAGAGTGAGGGAAACAGAAGCTCAGGCACCCTGGCACCATGGGCACCATGCCTCTCCATGCACTAACCAGACAAAAGCAGCCCTAGCCATGGCCCCACTGCAGCCCAGTCCCCAAATCACTGCCTGACAACCTTATCAACCTCATATCAATAATTCAGAGTTCTGGATGAGGAGCTGGGAGATACAGATGATATACTAAGGTGCCAAGAGATTGGTAGGAAGTGGCAAAAAAAATTTTTTTTAATTAAATAAATTTTCCTTAGAGGTGAAATTCACGTAACATAAAATTAACCATTTTATTTTATTTTTACTCCTCTTTTTGACAGTGCTGAGGGCCTTGCTCATGCTAGCTAAGTGCTCAACAACTGAGGTACATCCTCAGCCCCTCAATTAACCATTTTAAGTGGTAGCATTTTGTACCTTCACAACTTTGTCCATTTACTACCTTCACCTACTTCCAGAACTTTCTTATCATCCCAAAAGGAACTCCATACCCCTGGCAGTCACTGACCATCCCTCTAATGGATTTACCTATTCTGGACATTTCACATAAACAGAATCATACAGTATGTGACCTTTAGCAGGGTTTTGAGATTTATCCTCACTGTAGCATATATCAGAATTCCATTCTTTTTTATGTCTGAATAATCATTCATTGTATACTATTTCCCAGATTTTGTTTATCCGTTCATTTGTTTCCATGTTTGGCTACTTTGAATAGCACTAATATTAACATGCATGTACAAATAAATATTTGTTTGAATCCCTACTTTTACCTTGTATGGAGCAAAATTGTTGGATCATATAGATATTCTATATATGCTTTTTTTTTTTGATACTGGAGATTGAACAGAGTGGTGCTTAACCACTTAATCACATCCCCAGTGCTTTTTATTTTATTTTTTATTTAGAGACAGGATTTCATGAAGTTGCTTAGGGCCTTGTTACGTTGTTGATGCTGGCTTTGAATTTGTGATCCTCCTGCCTCAGCCTCCCAAGCAACTGGGATTGCAAGCATGCACCACCACACCAAGCTATATACCTTTTGAGAAAGAGCCAATATTTTCCCCCCAACAGGGCTGCATCATCTTACACTCCCATCAGTGGAAAAGGTTCAGATTTATCTGGCACTTTTAAGTGATATGGATCAGGGTTGTGGGAGGCTAAGCTGGTGCTCCTACCTGGCACTCCCATAAGACCCAAGTCCTCATCTACTCAGGGGCCAGCATATCATGCAGCTCAGAGCAGGCCCTTACAGTTGGAGGTGTGAAGGAAAAAGGAGTGAGGGAGGAGGGCAGGATGGAATGAGGAGCAGGAAGGAGGCCTTGACTGTGGCTCTGGGACACAATCTTGAGACACGACAGTCACAATGAAAATCAAGGTAAAGCACTCAAGTGCCAAGACCACATAGGCTCCTCCTATGACCAGCAGGCTGGGAAGGATGGATGCCCTGGTAGGTCCCATTACTGGGGACTAGGATGCAACATAAAAAGATGAAAATGTAAAACACAAGGAAACATGCTGTAAATCACTTGTTGGCAGCCACACCGAATGTGAGCAAGATGCTACTGTGGCTCAGGATTTCCACACTGGCCTGGACAAGGTTTTCCCCTGGGCTGCCAAGATCCTGACTTGAGAACTGAAACCACCAAAGAGAACATATCAGGGGCCTGACTCATCCTGCCCTTCAGCCCAGGGCATCACCCCAAGTCTGCTCTGGGCACTGAGCCCACCAGCCCTGGGCTTTGAGAGCACCCATTTCCCTCATGTCTGCATTTTCTCACTTGCAAAATGCTGCTGCCTTGGCTTAAAGAGTCTTCCGGGCTCCCAGCATATTCCAGAAGCATCTTTGAGTCACAGAATTTTCCCACTCTGGCTCTCACCTGGTCCCAATGAGAAAAGTCAGAAATAAGGAAAAGACCAGTTCCATGAGGCCCTATGGACAGGATACACAGGGCCAATGTCAGTATGAAGGCTAGGCAAGGTGGAAAATGGGGGCTGCTCACCAATGCCTAGGATTCCAACCACAGTTGGCACTCCCTTGAAAGTGCAATACGAGGGCTGGAATGGTGGCTCAGCGGTTATGGCACTTGCCCAGCATGCACAAGTATACAGGTTCTAACCATGTGCACAATGCAGTCTCGGAGCAACAAAAGCCACATGAAAAATTAAATAAAATTGTTTAAAAAAAAGTGCAATATGAGGAATGTGCTCTTGGATGCCAAACCCAGATTAAAAATTCAACTAAGAAAGACTGAGATGATGGGCTGTCCAACTGCTTTCCAAGAGGATTCCCTCCAGATGCCTGTAACTGCTCTGCTGGGAGTGAGACTGTGTCTCTGCACCTTTCTGCAGTCATGTGTATGGTCTGAAGTAGAAATTAATAGGAATGGCCCACTTCAACCAGGTGGGCTTTCTCAGTTCTCTGTTTGCTAGGCCACCAAACCCAGTCCTGTGCAGAAGGGTAGGGGCAGAAAGAGAAAGAGATGGGAGCCTGGGGACTCAGAGGCCCTGTAGGCCACAGCCAACATGGTTAGCAGGAAGGCCAAGGATAGAGGAGAGAAAAACCCTGAGTAGCCCCCAAACAGCACTTCTCACTTCTGGGCTTCTGTTTCCCCCTGTCTTCAGTAAGGACATCAGACCTGATGATTTCTGTGTCTCTCCAGCCCCAATGTTCTAGGCTGTGAGTCTTCATTGAACAGCTGATTATCCTTGAAGCTCTGGGTAGCCAATCCCAGTGGGAGCCAAGCAGAAGCACAGCCAAGTCTCCCTCCCACCCCTGAAGAACAAAGATGGTGAAGTCCCCACACAAACCACTCAACCCCCCAACTCATTTCTCCTTTTGATCCAGGAGTCCAACAAATGTTTCCCTTTGATTCAGGAAGGAGGAGCAGGAAATGGTGGACAGCAAGCCATGCCCAGAGCACTCTCCCTGAACAGAAAGAAGAAACACTGGGGAAGATGCCTTCCTGCAAGGTGCATGTATTGGAAAAGATTTGGTCAGTGGGAGATCAGTGACTCAGAAACTTGGGTGTAACAAGTGGAAAAGAAGAACTAATTCAGACCCAGCCGGTCACCAGGGATGGCCCTCATCCCTCAACCAAAACAGCAGTGGGGGAAACACTAATCAACTCAGTCCGATCTCTTTGGCAACAGAGACTAACTGCCTAGAAAAAAGCCACATTGGCTGAAAGTAGGTCCTTGGGGCATCTCTGCTGCAGAAGAGGAGGTAGACTCCCCCCTCATCTCTGAGGCAGTCAGACTGTAGTGATTTCTGACAAACAGGCAGTGAAACTGAGTGGACAATCTAAGGCAGATATACCCACGACTGTGTCAGGATCCTATACTCTGCTGTGATTGGGCAAAGTCCAATCAGGAGCTCTGCTCTGTGCTTAACTGCGACAATTCCATGATATCTCTCTGCTCAGGAGGAGAGAAGACTGTCCCCCCTTCCAGACCTAAGCAGCACAGGCTGCAGCCATTTTGAGCACACAGGCAAGACTGGCAGAACTTTGTATCAGACCCTCATTACCATCTTGTGGATTCCAGGGCAAATTCAGCCAGAATTGAAGCCAGTGTAGCCTGCAGGACAGTTAAACCAGAGAGATAATTGGATGGGGAGTGAAAGAGTTGCCTGAGGGCAAACTTTTCCCCTACCCTTCCCAAGTAGCAAGCCACCAGACTCTAGGACAACATTCCAAGATAATTGATCAGACTTTCCTGGTGATCAGCATGGCTGCTTCAAGTCCATACATCAGTTTGAATTTTTTTCTTTTAATGTGTGTGTGTTTGTTTGTAGTAAGTGTTGCTGTGGACCTGTTTCTTCTTTCTACTTATTTCTTACCTTCCCCTTGCGCAACTGCTTTAATGTAAATAATGTAATGTAATGTAAACCACCTAAGCCAAGGCTGCTAAACCACACTAGAGGCACTGGAGGTTTACTTCTCTGTTTCGCACATCTTTCCTATTCTCCAGCGATGGGCAAACCCTGTTCTTCTAATTCTCACCCCTCCCCCAACAGCATTCCCCCAGTCTCTCCCTATCTGTCCCTTTTTTTATTTTTATTTTTTATTTTTGATATTCATAATATTCTTACCGTTAATCTATACTTGCTTTGCTCTGGCTTCATAATCACAAGACTGTCTACCTTCCTACCTCAGGTCTTTACTCTCTGCTGTTTGTAAAGCTTAATGTCAGTTTGCTCCATCCGGAGATAATTGCTAATCTGGACTTTCCTTCCATATGTGATACTAGTAGTGCGATTACAAAAGGAACAGACTATCCAGTTCAACACTGTTTACTGAATGCTGTCTATTCATCCTTATAGAGGGCCTTAATGGAAATATGATGTGAATGCCAAATTTGAAAATGCTTAGTTGCTTTTCATCCAGTTATGTGGTTAATAGTGTTGTAACCAAAGATAGTTACTAATCCTACCATTCCACTCATAGGTGGTAATTAACATGGTAACAGTTTCAGAGGGAACAGAGTAACAAGGGCAACGCTGTTTATTGTACCCATCAGCTGCTCCTACTCTTTTGCCCTATCTTGGAAGGTATTAGAAATCACAAAGGCCAATAATTAACCATAAATTGGGGGACCTGCTGTTAATCTCAACTTCCCAAATTGCACCCAGCACAAGTTACCAAAGAGACAAACCCCCCACAACTCTTCAAATCCCCAAATTAAAATAACCAAAGAGGGCTCACAGACCCCACTCCCCAGCCCTGAAAGTGAAGATAAAGGGAAGCAATTCTCCTCCTCAAACCCACAACTCCACAGCCAATGAGTCCACAGATAGGGTCCTAGATGAAAACCTAGAAAAAAATACCAATAATCTGCTTATTTAAACAATTAAAAGACTTAAGGAAGGAAATTAGAGACTAATTTTAGGAGCTGAGATACCGCTCTGAGAAAGAGCTAGACATTCTGAAGATATGTAGCACAGCTCCTAGAATTGAAAAACACAGTCCACCAAATTAAAAGCTCAATGTGGATTTATCTTCTGAGACAATAAAGCTCAGGAAAGCATGCAATGTTATTTTTCAAATATTGAAAGAAAATAATTTTCAGCCAAAGATACTATACCCTGCAAAACTCAGCTTTAAATGTGATGAGGAAATGAAATACTTCCATGATAAGAACAAACTAGCAACATACATGAACACAAAACCAGCTCTACCGAGAATACTCAAAGACAGACTTCAAACAGAAACAAGCTAAAAAACTCCCAAAGCTCATAAGCAGAGGAAAGTCAATAAAAACAACTCACCAAAAGATATACAAGATGGTACAAAATACAGCAAAGGTCACAATGCCAAGGATCCAAAATCACATATCTGTTCTAACATGAATGGACTCAATGCCCCAATCAAAAGACACAGATTAGCAGACTGGATAAAAAAACAAAATCCAACAATATGCTGCTTATAAGAGACACACTTCACAGCCAAAAATATACATAGATTGAAGGTGAAAGGTTGGCAAAAAAAAAAACCTACCAAGCATACAGCCCAAAAAAGCAAGCTGGTGTTGTGGTCCTTACATATGACAAAGTTAATTTTGACCAAAAATTAGTCAATAGGGATAAAGAAGGTCGCTATACCATAGTAAAAAGAACACTACATCAAGACGACATAAGACTAGTTAACATTTATGACTCCAATTACAACCCTTCCAAATATGTAGATACAGTACTCAAGGACATTAAAACACTTATCAAATTCAACACAATTAATATTGGGGACTTTAATACACCTCTATCAACAACAGATCATCAAAAGCAAAAACATCAATAAAGACATCTCTAACCTAAACAACTCTATCAATCAAATGGACTTAACAGACATTTACAAAATATTCCATCCCAAATTAACTGAGTTTACCTTCTTCTCACCATCACATGGATCCATCTCCAAGATAGACCATATCCTAGTACACAAAGGTAATCTTAGCAAATACAAAAAAGTTCATATAATCCCATGTATCCTGCCAGACCACAACAGTATAATCATAGCAATTAACAGCAAGAAAAAAATAACAGAAAGTACATAAACATATGGAGACTAAATAATACCCTCTTAAATGAAGAATGGATCAAAGCTGCAAAGAGAACAGAAATCAAGAAATTCTTGGAAATGAATGAGAATGATGATACAACATATCTAAATCTATTGGACAGTATGAAAGCATTCTTAAAAGGTAAATTTATAGCACTGAGTGCCTTCATCAAAAATCAGGAGAGAGACCAAATAAATAAACTTATGCTCCAACTCAAATCCCTACAAAGAGAGGAACAATCCAATCCCAAATCCAACAGAAGCCAGGAAATTACCAAGATCAGAACTGAAATCAATGAAATTGAGAACAAAAAAAAAACAATACAAAGAATCAACAAAACAAAGAGTTGGTTCTTTGAAAAAATTAATAAAAATGACAGACCCCTAGCCAACCTCACCAAAAGGAAGAATGAAATCAACAAAATCAAAGACAAAATGGAGACATCACCAACTCAACCAAACTCCAGAGGATTATTAGAGCTTATTTGAAAAACTATGCTCTTCCAAGTTTGATCCTCTGGAAGACATAGACATATACCTAGCCACATATGACATTCCCAAATTAACACAGGAAGCCACTGAAAATCTAAACAAACCAATCTCAAGTAATGAAATTGAAACAGAAATCAAAGGCCTTGCAAAAAAGAAAAGCCCAAGACCTGAGAGATTCTCAGCAGAGTTCTACCAGACCTTTACAGAAGAATTAACCCCTCTCCTTAGTAAGCTATTCCATGAAATTATTGAAAGGGACAGAACCCTCCCAAATACTTTTTATGAAGCAAATATAACCATGATACCAAAATCCAACAAAGACACATCAAGAAAACTGCAGAACAATTTCCCTGATGAACACAGACACAAAATCCTTAATAAAATTCTAGTAAACCACATCTAAAAATACATCAAAAAGATAATACATCATGATCAAGTGGGCTTCATTCCAGGGATGCAAGGCTGGTTCAACATGCACAAATCAATAAATGTGATTCACCACTTAAACAGAATTAAAGACAAAAACCATATTATCATCTCAATTGATGCAGAAAAGGCCTTTGATAAAATTCAACACCCATTTATGCTCAAAACTCTGGAGAAGACTGGGATCAAAGGAACATACTTTAATTTTGAATGAACCATTCATGACAAACCCACAGCCAACATTATACTTAATGGTGAAAGACTGAAACCACTCCCACTAAATTTGGGTACAAACAAGGCTGTCCACTCTCACCATTCCTATTCCATATAATCCTCAAAACCCTAGCCAGAGCTATTAGACAAGAGAAGGAAATCAAAGGAATTTGAATAGGAGAAGAGGAAGTCAAGCTATCTCTATTCGACAACTATATGATCCTATACCTAGCAGACCCAAAAGCTCTATCAGAAGACTTCTAAAGCTTATAAATGAATTTAGCAAAGTGGCTAGTTACAAAATCAACACTTATAAATCAGTGGCTTTCCTATACTCTAGCAGCAATTCTGCCAAAGAAGAAATCAGTGACTCCATCACATTCATAATAACCTCAAAAAGAATAAAATACTTGGGCATTAATCTAACAAAGGATATAAATGACCTCTACGATGAAAACTATTGAACATTAAAAAAGGAAATTGAAGATGGAAAAACATTCCATGTTCTTGGTTAGGCAGAATATAATTAAAATGGCCGTTCTGCTGAAAGCCCTGTACAGATTCAATGCAACCCCCATCAAGATACCAATGACATATAAAAAAAATCAATTCTCAAATTAATTTAGAATAACAAGAAACCCAGAATAGCCAAAACATTATTAAGCAAGGAAGATGAAATAGGAGGTGTCACCATACCTGACCTGAAATTATACTATAGTGCTACAGAAACAAAAACAGCATGGTATTGGTATCAAAACAGATATGAAGACCAATGGAACAGAACAGAATAAACTGAGACAAACCCACAAGTCTTTAACCACCTGATATTTGACAAAGGGAGCAAAAATACAGCATGCAGGAAAGACAGCCTGTTCAACAAATGGTGCTAGATGAACTGGACAGCCATATGCAGACAATTGAAATTACATCCTTATCTCTCATCCTACACAAAAATCAAACCAAAATGGATCAAAGAATTAGGAATTAAACTAGCAACTATACAAGTGCTAGAAGAAAAAATAGGATCAGCACTCTACCACATTGATGTAGGCACTTCCTTCCTTAACATGACTCCCATACACAGGAATTAAAGCCAAGAATCAAAGACTGGAATGCCATTAAACTGAAAAGCTTTGCACAGCTAAAGAATTAGTCAAGAATGGAAAGAGAGAACCTACATAATGGGAGAGAATCATTGCCTGCTATATCTCCAACAGGGGACTAATATTAAGAAAACACAAAGAACTCAAAAAACATAATACCAAAACCACAAATAATCTGATCAATAAATGAGATAGGGAACTAAACCGAAACTTCTCAACAGAGGAAATCCAAAAAGTCAGTAAGTATATGAGAAAATGTTCTACATCGATAGCAGTCAGAGAAATGCAAATTAAAACTTCACTGAGATTCCACCTCACTCCAGTCAGAATGGCAAAAATGAAGAATATGAACAACAACAGATGCTGGAGGGGTTGTGGTTAGAAAGGAACACTAACACACTGTTGATGTGACTGCAAACTTATATAGTCACTCTGGAAAGTAGTGTGGAGACACCTCAAAAAACTAGGGATGGAACTACCTTACGACCCAACTATCCCACTCCTGGGTATTTTCCCAAAAGAGCTAGAATTGACGTACTACAGAGACACAGCTACATCAATGTTTACAGCAGCTCAATTTACAATAGCTAAACTACGGAACCAACCCAAATGCCCCTTGCTAGATAAGTGGATTCAAAAACTCCCAAGACAGGATAAAAGTTAGCTAATTTTAAGTAATAAACTCACAATAATTGAAATTTCACATAAGCTGAGGGAACCATAACTATGAAGGTGCAAAGAGAAGGGAGAGAAATAGGGAAGGAAGAGAGTGATAAAGGGGGTTATTGATACAACTGGGAACACTCAACTCCCACAAAAAGCCTAAATATACACAGGAAGGTCGAGATGCCTAAATATACACAGGCAGGTAAGAAATTCTGAAATTTAAAAAATTAATATACATTGGTTTTTCCTGCTCAACAGACATTTTTCTCATTTTTCTCAACATCAAGATGTATTTACTGCCTGGGCAATTTTAAGCAATTTATTTATCCCATTCATTATATGTTGCCTTAAAAGGAATAAAGACAGACCTGTGTTTTTAAGCCTTTTACTATTTGTATTTCACTATGGTTATAATGTGCCCTGCACAGTTCATGTTTTGCAAACTTCATCGGTAATGCAATGGTGTTGGGAGGTAGGGCCTAATGGGAGGTAGTTAGGTCCTGAGAACCCTCCTTCATGAATGGATTAATGCCAATTATGAAAAGACTTGAGGCTTTTGAGTTCCACCTCTCTCTCTCTTGCATGAGTCAAATAAATTTATTAAAACAACAAAAAAAAATGGTTCCCTTTCAAATGAATGGGGAATATTATCCTGTCATCTGAATAGCATTTAACAAAGCAGGGATTCTGAGATGTTATGATGAAGTAAAGATTAATCTCCAACTATGCCACCTGTTTATCAAACATACCAGCTACAACAGCCTTGCAGTGAGGGGAAATGTTGGCACCATCAGCCATCTTTCCTCACCATGTAGCAGGTTACCCCATATTCCTTTAGACTTACTGAATGTGGCATCTCCCAGATTGACACTTCTTCATCAGATTCCTTTCATTGCTGTCCCATAGTGCCTGGCTCAGGGCTGGGCCCACAGTGGGTGCTTAATGTATACAGATGTTTTCAAGAGCTGCCTCAGTCGATAGTCTGTATTCCAGCTCCCTGTGACTGCCAAACAAACCACTCTCAACCTAGTGGCTTAAAACAATGACTATTTCTCATGAGTTTGTGCATTGGCTGGGCTCATTTAGCAACTACATTTGTATGGGAACTTGGTAGGGGCTGGAGAATACCCTAAATAGCCTTTTACACTCCAGAGCCTCTCTTCCATGACTCCATATTATTCAGTGATCAAGTGGACTTCATGCCAGCTGTTATAAGAAGTCCAGTGTGCAAGTACTTAACAAGACTCTGCTTACATCATTGGGCTTCCTTATATCATGCTAGCTGTTATAAGAAGACAAGTCCAGTGTGCAAGTACTTAATAAGACTCTGCTTACTACTGTCCTGTTGGACAAAGGAAGCCACATAGCCAACCCCAGAGTCAGTGAGAGAGGGACCACACAAAAGAGTGAATTCTGGGAGATATGGCTCACTGAATGTCACCAATGCAATAACCTACCACAGCTGTGAATCCACCATGGGGAAAGAGCCATGATACCCTGTTCCATCCCCCACTCTCCAGGGAGCCAAAGACAGGAAAGGTTTCTCAGCATCCAGCCATCTCTGGAAGAGGGGAGGGAGTTAAGTCACTCACTCTTGACAAGGGGACAAGCCTTCCTAGAGTCCCTTCATGGTAATGCTCAAATATCACATTCAGTAAAAGTAACTTTTGCAGTAACGTTTATGCCATTTTCACAATGAATTTAATCATATTTTCAAAGGCTCTATTTACCTGTGGTTTTTCTAAAAAAAAAAACTATAAATACAAAATATTTATTTCAGAGTTACCATAAGTGGTATATTTGCTGCTCAATTTTTTATAGATATCCTATATAAACGACGATGAGTTTTATGTCTGCGTGTATTTTTTTTTTTAAAGAAAGAGGGGACAGTGAGTGGACAGTGAGTGAGAGAGACACGTGACTTTCATACCTCTGACACTTTGTTGTATACGTGGTGCTGAGGTTTGAACTCTTACACTCGAGCACGCGAGGCAAGCGCCATAATCACCAAGCCACCACTCCAGCCCCTGTCTGCATGTATTCTATTGTGTAACCCACCCCTTACTATGGGTCATTTACAGGATGTGTCATTCCTCACACTCTCTCTCTCTCACACACACACACACAAACTGGGTTGAATATCCTCAGGTACACCCAATTATGTCCTCTGAACAAACGCCCAGAAAAGGAAACACTGGGACCATAGTGAACACCCAGTTTTAGGGATGTCTGATGCAAATATTGCTGGCCTGGCTGGAAAGAATGAATATGCTTAGAACAGTAGTCAGTGCCTGTCCTCCATGTCAACAGCCTTGGGAACTATATTTTCTTACCTGAGACATCCTGCTGTAGTGTGGCCTCCCCTCTACGGCAAGCAAGGCAAGTGCCTCCTTCAGAGTCCTAGGTGCCTTTGCCTGCCCAGAACCACTGCTGCCCCAGGTTTCCACTTGAGCCTTTTACCCCCATCTACACACTATATTTCCCTCACTATGCTTCCAGCAAGCAACCCAATCCACATACCCTGCTCTGATGCCTGGACCTTCATCTTGGCCCCAACTGCCCAGAGGTCCTCATATCAGCCTGGTCTAATTCAACCTCTTTGTCTTTCCTATAACCAGCTCCTGGAAGCTGTCTGACCGGGTACCCCACTTTTAATTCTGGCTCTGCATTTACTAAGCAGGTGATTGTGGATCAAAGACTCAGGCTCCTTGAGATGCAGTTTTTCTTAACTGCAAATTGGGGATTAAAATGTGGGCTTCTCAGGGCTATGAGAACTCAGCAGGGTGACAGAAGGTCCCAAGGCACATAGTTAATGCTTAATAAGTAGTGACAGGAGCAATAATGCTTGCTACTTTGATTTACTATCCAGAGCTCCAACTGGAAACCTCATGGTCATCCTGCCTGCTCTGAGGGTCTCCACTCTTCCACAAGGCCAGGAAGCGAACCTTGGAAATGGCCCCCGAAACTCCTCATTGTGCTGCTTCTTGCACACATCATCCAGTGGCCTCCCAGCTCCATTGTCACAGCAGGCCACACAAAGAAGATGCCTGGAAAATTGCATTAAATGAACATTCCCCCTCTAATGAGCTGTGTGGTACAGCAGATCACTTCCTCTCTCCAGACTATGTATGTTTCATCTGTTAAACCATCGGCAGGGGCCCTTGCAGCTGGGAATGCTGTGATCCCCAATCCCTGTGCTGGTTCCCTGGAACAGGGAACATGGGGGCCTGGCTTCATCACTCAGGTAGGCAGATTTCGAGCAGAGAGGAGTAAGATGACAACTACCAGATGACTCATCTTTATCTCCTAAACCATCACACCCTCCCACAAATTTTTAAACTATTATCCCTTGGCTGGCTCAGAAATTTATTAGCTCTACCAATATTTTCTTTTGTAGTTCTGTTAAGCAAGCTCAAACTCAGTGAGCACTGCCTATGCAAAGACCTTAAACCACATGTTTATTTTCCTGAGCTATAAAAAGTTTATAGGGGACTGGACTTCTTGTCCAGCACGATGCTCAGAATTGCTACTACATTCCACAGGAAGACAGAGGGCTCTGTGTCAGCCCTGGGGGTGAGAGGGAAGAAGGAGGGGTTCATCTGTGAAGTTCCAGTGGAAAGGGCATAGGACATGGGACAAGACAACAGAGTTGAAAACTTATGGGGTAGAAGCAGCTATGGAGTGGGGGCAGGAATTTAAGCATGGTTGTGCAGCAAAGTCACATGGTTAGAACGCCTAAAGGCATGTCTTAGCCCAGTGCTCTGCTCTTCCTGTCTCCTGTCACGGGAGCTTTGAGGACACCAAGTCAGCAGGAGCCCAGGGGCTGGTGCTGGATGAAACCCAATTTCTAGCTCAACCCCTTGGTTCTAGAACACTGAATCACTGAAATTTGATTCTGGAACAAACGACTAGGGGATATCTTCATTTAGTAGCCCTCTAGTTTCCTACTGATCCCAGCCCATATCTACTCATTTCCAACTAACGCAATGGTTCACAAGAATCAGATGTCATTGTGTCATTCAGAACTCAGCCCCCAGGACATGTTCTGAGACATGGTGTGTTTATTCACCAGTATGGCATTTCTTAAATCCCTAATTCCAGAAATGGAATGTGCCTCTGAGAGTAGAGCACTTCCACTTGGATTTCAGGTCCAGGTTTTTCACTGAGCTGATACCAAGATCTTTAAATGGACAACATCTTGAGTGGTTCTTGAATCCAACATCTATATCACTTCCTGCCAAGGCACTTTAAGGCTTACTGAGACTGGGCCATGGTTCCCCAGGCCCATCGTGTCCCATCCTGCAACTTCAAGCAGGGTTTGGAAATCACGTAATAGGAAAAAGAAAGCAGGCAGACAGAGGAGTGTGAAGATCCTTAATATTCTCTACAGCTGGGTGTGGCGGCAAAAGTTCAAGCCCAGCCTCAGCAACTTAGTGAGGCTCTAAGCAACTTAAGCTAGACCCTATCTCAAAATAAAAATTAAAAGGTCTGGGGATGTAGCGCAGAGGTGAAGTGTCCATGGGTTTGATCTCCAATACCAAAAGCAAACAAACAAACAATCCTCATTCCAACTACACAGATCTGAGTATTGAATGAAGGCAAGTAGGGCAGGACTCAGCAGCCTTCAAGTTCTCTTCAAACACTGAAATCCTATGATTCTTGGGGTGGGGGGACTACCATTTGCTCTGAGCAGTGACTCTAACCTTTCCAAGTACAAGGTCTATTTTCTATTACAATTATTTCATAATGCTATTTTACTACCTTGGAATGAAAGTTAAAAGTGATATATTTATGCTCATAATTTTAAAAGGTCAACATCTTGGGCTGGAGCAGTGGTGGCTCAGTGGTTTTGGCGCTTGCCTGGCAAGCATGAGGACCCGGGTTCAAACCCCAGCACCACGTACAACAACTAAGTGTTGGAGCAACTAAGGCCATGTGAAAAACTAAATAAAGTTGTTTCTCTCTTTCTCTGTCTCTCTCACTGTCCTTCTCTCTTTAAAAAAAAATCTTAACTATAACAAAAAGAAAGCAATTTAAGACAAATTACACAACAGCCTCAAAAAAATTTAGGAATCAATCTCACTAAGGAAAATTATAAAACACTGAAGAAAGAAATTGACGAAGACCTTAGAAGATGTAAAGACCTACCATGTTCATGGATAGGAGGAATTAATATCATCAAAATGACTATTCTATCAAAATCTACAGAATCAATGCAATCCCCCAGATATCAATGACATTCTTCATAAAACTATCAAAAAAGTTTTAGAATCTATGTGGAAGAATAAAATATTCAGAACAGGCAAATCAATCCTGAGCAGCAGCAAGAGCAAGGCTATAGGCATCACAATATTTTATCTCAAATAAAATAGATATTCGTATATAGAAGAATGTAACTAGATTCCTAACTCTCACCCTACACAAAAAACAACTCAAAAGTGGATCAAAGACTTTGAAATTAGACCAGAAACAATGAAACTACTAGAAGAAAACAGGGGCAACACTCCAACTCATTGGTTCAGGAACTGACTTCCTTAGTAAGACTCCTAAAGCTCAAGGAAAAAAAAAACCAAGCATAAATACTATAGCATTAAATTTAAAAGCTTCTGTACAGTAAAGGAAACAAGAGTATGAAGAGAAAGCCTACAGAATGGGAGAAAATCTTTGCCAGCTACTCTTCTGACAGGGTATTAATAACCAGAATATACAAAGAACTCAAAAACCTTAACACCAAAAAACCCTAATAATCCACCCAATTAATGGGAGAAAAAAAGATCTAAAGAGACATTTCTCAAAAGAAGAAATGCAAATGGCCAACAATTTATGAAAAATGTTCAACATCTTCAGCAGTCAGGGAGATGCAAATCAAAACTACACTGATATTTCATCTCACCCCAGTTAGAATGGAAATCATCAAGAATACAAATAATTGCTGGCAAGGATGTGGGGGAAAGATACACTTATATATTATTGTTTGTTGTTAGGACTGTGAATTAGTATAACCACTCTGGAAAGCAATATGGAGATTCCTCAAAAGACTAAGAATGGAATCACTATATGACCCAGCTATCCCACTCCTTGGTATTTTATCCAAAAGAACTAAAATCAGCCTAGAATAGTGACATGTGCATACCAATGTTTTAGCAGCACAATCCATAATAGCCAAGTTATGGAACCAACATGGGTGTTCATCAATAGACAAACTGATAAAGAAAATGTGGTATATAACCACAATGGAGTTCTACTCAACCATAAAGAAGAATGGAATTATGTCATTTACCGGTAAACAGATGGAACTGGAGAATATCATGCTAAATGAAATAAGCCAGACTCACAAAGTCAAGGGTTGAATGCTCTCTCTCATGTACAGAAGATAGAAAAAATAAATGAAAACAGGTATCTTGTGAAAATGGAAGGGAGATAAGTAGAGTAAAAATGTGAGACCAATGGGGAAGGAGGTGGAGAGGAAAGAAGAACTGGGGAGTGAAGTTGACCAAATTATGCTGTGTGCATATATGACTATATCACAGTTCATTATATGTTTAATTATAATGCACCAATTAAAAAACAAATAGAAGGCAGCCCAAGAGAGTAGAGGAGGAGGATGAGGAGGAGGGGAAGAGAAAGGGAAGTACTGGGAACTGAAATGGAGTGAACTATGTTATGAATTTATAAATATGTCAAAATGAGCCTAGATGTATAATGAACTAATATAAAAAGTAAATTGCCTTACATATTTGTAAATTATAAAGTATTTTTCAAATTTTTACCTAAAATATCTTCTCATTTCTTAAACCAACATAGTGTTCTTCCCTAACACTGATGGATTTACTTGCTTACTCCAAAGACTGGATATCTTCAGTGTAGCTATTAAGAGAATGGTTCTTGTTTGTAGTGCCAGAGAGTTCATATGGAGAGTAGCCATAGTACAGTGGCACATTAGACAAGAGGAATGAACTGTGAATCTTAGGAACATGGGGACTCTGTTCAGTGTGCAGAGATGCAGCTATCCCTCACCTAAGGAATTTAATTTTATATCATGATTATGACAAATAACATTATGTTCCAAGTATGGTTTTAAAGGATGAGTTATCAGACATGTTTTATTTTATACAGTATCTTTGTGAATTTAAAATGTTTTCCTTACCAAAGAATATTTTAAAAGGCACATAATGGCTCCAACAAAAAATAGAAGATAAATTAATATGCATTCCCATAAGAAAATGAACAGACACTGTTACTTTGGAAACCCTGAGGAAGCCCAGGACTGTACCTCTGTATGGGCTCTGGGCTGGGCTGGTGACACTGCCAACCTAAGATGATGGGGTGGATCATACCGCGTGGGATCCAAAGCTAAAAATAACACTGCTACTAGAGACAAGTTTTTTTCTAGTTGTAACTAATTTTGAAGTATGGTCTTAATTTTCACACTGGTGGCATTCCTGGGAAATTCAATGTAGCCTAAAATTACACAAAAAAAGTTTTTTTGGATTGGGTTCTAGCATAAGATGACAAAATCAGGCTTTTCACCTCAACAATTGTATAGCTGGACATCTGACAGCTGTGTAGGACATAAGGCAGTTCTTTCTTTTGTAGGACAACCTCAGGAATGGCAGTAGTAGGCATCTTTTGGTCTACCTACAAAGTGCTGGGTTGATGATATCACCCTGTTCAACATGCTGAACAGCAGCCTCCTCCCCACCAAGTGTCACAGGAGGCAGGAGACACAGACACAGAAGCATCACTGGGTTAAGAACCTGCAGGGTTTGCCAGACATAACTACGGTTTGCTGGAGAAGATATGATGGCCACTGAAGACTTCTGACCAACGTCCCCAAACTCCTCATCCCAGTTTCATTTTTTCCATGATTAAAGGCCTCAACTGTCACCATGGGTCTCATTTAGTTTTAGACCTGCTTATAAACCAGGCTGGTGGCAGCTTTGGGGGCCCAGGAATGGCTTTTTCTTGTCTAGGATGATGTCAGAAGA
Organism: Aplodontia rufa; assembly: GCA_004027875.1. Lineage (NCBI taxonomy): Eukaryota > Metazoa > Chordata > Mammalia > Rodentia > Aplodontiidae > Aplodontia > Aplodontia rufa. Next base: position 39,889 of record PVKS010002750.1, read on the forward strand.
ACTTGGATGCTCTCACTTTTAGACCACACACTGTCTACACACCTGAGTTTTTGTAGTGGTTTTCCTTTTAAACCCTACCCCTAGCTTAACCATAGAGGATCTCATAATCAGGAGACTACACAGTGCTGGTGGTGGAGTGTCCAGTGACCTGGGCAAACGGCTTACCCTTAGCTTCCTCATCTGTAAATGGGACCAATATTATGGGGATAATATTAACCTCATAAGACTGTGTGAGTTAAATTCAACAATATTTACCAAGAGGCATTTGAAACCTCAAAAGTCCAAATGCAGTGCACTTCACTAAGCCTATCCAGGGCACATCCAACACCTGGTGACCACAGCACATCTTTGCCCTCAAAAGAAGAAGAGGCCTCAGAAGTCTGACCCTCCCACACCTGAAATGACAGATGCCCCACACCCTCATCCCATGGGACCCTGGCTGGGATCCCTGCAGGAGGTTCAGGCAGACAGCGAGGTCACTGTGAGGGAGGTGGGCAGGCTCAGGCTTGGCACTCATTCGAGGTACAGTTCCAGGAGGACTCTGACCCCACCCAGGGGAGCTGCCCAGAGCTGCACGTGTGAGGTGCCGTCGTGAGAAAAGAGGCTGAAAATGCTCAGGCAGGGCGGAGGGCAGGCAATGTAGGCCTCTCCTGAGAGGCCTAAGGAGAACCGGAGAAGGGCCCAGCCGTTTAATTTGCTTCATGGTCTTTCAGTGCTCCAAGCTGCCTCTCACTTCCACGGGCCTGACCTGGTCACGGTCCCAGGCCGGCAGCGGTCTCGAAGACCATTCCAGTGTTTTCTCCTCCACTCACCCTGACCTCTGGATCCTGGCCTCGCCGCAGAGACCACCGCTCCTGTCTTTCCCGGGCCGCTGACGGAGGCTCTGGCTGCCACCTGTAAATGGTCACCAGATGAGGCGAGTAGTAGACGTCCTCTGGCGCCCGCCACTCACTCGCTCGCAGGGAGCCAGCCCGGGCTGCCCACGTGCGGGGCGAGTCCCGCGCATGCTCGGTACGTGCTCACGTGCTCCGCCGTGCGTGCTCACGTGCTCCGCCGGCGCCTGCGCGGGAGATCCTGCACGTGCTTGTACGTGTGCTGCAGGAACGTCTTACACACATGTAGAAGTGCCCTGGTTCCCGTTCCTCAGGTGGTATTGGGCCGCTTGGCGGAAGGATTCGCGGCACTGACCGCGTGATGAAAGTGGCGCGGTTTATGGCGGCCATACCAGAGCCCTGGGGTGCACCTTTGGGTCTGCAAATTTAATGCTGGTTCTGCTGCGATTGGTGTCAGCCAGTACACATTTGTCACATTGGAAGCACCTGGGAAGCTGCAGCCAGAAAAGACTTGAGGATCCCCTGAATACAACCGAGAGAGACAGAAAGGGGAATTCTGGCCTTTCAAGCTTGTGCCCTGGACTGGGGTGAAGAGCTGGGATGAAAGTTGGGACCCAGGCTCTTACAGCCCTGGAGAAAGTGTGTCCCCAGGCAGGAAGGAACTTGATTTTCCCGATTGGAAGCTAAGTTGTGTTACTCCCCCTTGAAGGGACCAGGTGTTTTATATACTTGTGAAGTTGACAAACTCTATGTTCTACAGATAGGGAAACCGAGGCCCTGGACAGGTAACTCACACTGCTAGTAACTGAACGCTCAGATTCAAACCCGAGTTTGCGTGCTATGAAAATGTTTGCTCTTGCAGGCACTCCGCACAGCTTTCCCAGTTTAAAGAGGAAACAGAGACCTTTCTCTTCAGCAATACTCAGGGCAGCATGTGGCTCCTGAGCAGCACATCTCAAAATTCCAGGGACATATCTACCTTTAACAAAACATTGAATGTGAATCCCCAGAGTTCTGGAGATATTCCAACCAGTCACACACATACAACACATTTAACCTTCTATGTTTTATCCTAAAAACTTGTAAAGTTTGCTTCTTACTCCACAATGCATCCGTGTTTCCTTTTCTATAAAAAGGCTTGAAAGGGCTGAAGCAGTGGCTCCCTGGTAGAGTGCTTGCCTGGCATGTGCAAGGACCCTGGTTCCAACCCCAGCTCCACATACACAACTAAGTGTCAGAGTAACAAAGGCCAAATGGAAAAAAAATAAATAAAATTGATTTTTAAAAACAAATGTTTGAAAGATATTACATGGGAGTAAAATTGATTTTCCAGGGCTGACTCCATGTCTCTGGGCAGGTTAGGGAGCAGAGACTTGGACTGAGAAATCTCAAGTCTACTGTGCTTCAGACCCTTCTGACTGCCTGGAGAAGCCCAGAGACCCCAACCCAAAATTATGCATAAATGCCTGATGCACTAAGATTATAAAGGAAACTAGCTATATCAAAATACAATTAGCATTTTTAAAAACAATTTACAATATGTTGAGGGCCTCTTTTTCATTATTATTTTTAGGGCAGCCTTTTTTTTTCTATCCATTTTAACCATTTTTAAGTGTGCAGTTCCAGGGACAGTATGTACATTCACAGTGTTGGACAACCATCACCACCATCAATCTCCAGAGCTCTTCATCTTGCCCAAGTGAAATTCTGTGCCCAGTAAATGCTGATTCCCCATCTCCCTCCCCATATCCCCTGGAAACCAAACACCGGTTTCCTTTCTGTCTCTATGAATGTGACTATTCTAGGTAGCTCATATCTGTGGAATCAGACAGTATTTGTCATTTTGTGACTAGCTGATTTCACTTGGCATAATGTCTGCAATATTTATCCATGATGTAGCCTGCATCAGAATTTCCTCCTGTTTAAAGATCGACTAATACCCCATTGTGTGTACATATTACATTTTATTTTTCCATTCATCTATCAGTGGGCACTTCAGTGGTTTCTATCTTTTGACTCTTGTGAATAATGCTGCTGCGAACATGAATGTACAAATATTTTTGCGACCCTCCTTCACTTCTTTTGGTATAGAAACAAAAGTTGAATGGCTGGATCCTATGGTAGTTCTATTTTTTTTTTTTTTTTTTTTTTTTTTTTTTTTTTTTTTTTTTAGTTTTTGAGGACTTGCCACGCTGCTTTCCACAGCAGCTGCAACATATTATATTTCTCCCAAGAGCGCACAGGGGTCCAATTTATCCACATCCTCACTAACATTTGTTATTCCTTTTTTATTTTAAGTTGGCCATTCTAGTAGATGAGACATATGATAAAGTTTTATATGCACTTCTTTATTAAGATCCTAAATAAAAAGCTTTAGGAGTAGGTCTACTGGCTACTTATAATACCAAAGTAGTGGTGAATATTAATATTTCCTGATCTATACAGCTGTAATATGAAAGTATCTGTGACTCTGCTGATGTTAAAACTACATTTGAAAAGAATGCTAAAGCTCAACTTGAGGTGAGTCAAAATAAGTTTTTTTTCTCATTCAAATTCAGGGAACCCCTGAAATCTTGAACTTACATTAAGAAGATCTCTGCTAAAGAGACACCTCCAGGGGAAAAGCTAAAGGAAATGACTTGATAGATTTGTGAGCAGAGAATCGAGGTGACTGCGGACTAACTCCATCCACCTTAGTCATTGGCTGAACTCACCCATGAAGGGTGTCTCTGAAAAGGTTTTGCCGTCCACTGTGGCTCTCTAGCCACTCAGGGCCCACGCCCTCTTACAAAACCTTGATCTTAAGTGCTGGGAAGAAAAATCACCTCTCAAGTCACGTGGACTCAGGGAATTCTGGCTGCAAAGAAGGGGTGGAGTCTGATGCCCAGAGGGCCAACAGAAGCCACTCCTTCCCTGGGAGAAATGAAGTTGAAAAGAGGTAGTGCCTTTCAAAGCCCCAGAAGTGAACCACCCAGCCCTTCCAGCCACATCTTGAAGCATTTTGACTATCAAGAAAGATCTGCATGCAAATTTCAGAATCTGTCCATTGGTTCTCTTTGCAAAGAGTGTTGGAAAAGTGGCTTGGAAGGAAATCCAGAGAGACAGGGTAATGGGTATGGATGACTGCTAATGGGACCTTCAAGTCTCTGGGCTGTCAGCCCCATCTCCCTTAAACACATTTGGAGTTCAAATTCAGTGAGGTGGAGTTGTGTTCTGATTTGTTGATTTTGAGGGGGAAGAAAAAATAGAAAAAAAAACACTTTTCTTTCGGAGACCTTGTATTTTAAGAAAAATCAATATTTTAACTATTCATATATTCAGTGAGGGCCATGGCTTATTTCAAACACTAGGTTCTGGAGAAGTTATGAACAATTTTCCTCATATGCTAAAAATTACTTCTTTGTGTTCTGCTACACACTATATGCATTTGGGAGAAAAAAGTGACACCAATTTTGAACATGAGGATATTTCTTTACAACTTCTGTTACTGTTTAATTTTTCAACAGCTTTTTTTCATCCTCAAGATACAATCTTGAGGATGAAAGGAAACTTTTTAAAAGAAAAATGAATTGTAACAGTACCTGGGATGTCTGAATTTATGGTTTAGGAGTCAAAATATAAACTCGCAGTTTGGGCTGAAAGAGTACTGCTTGAGAACATTGAGTCCTTCAATCACCTTGTCCCTCCTTTTACCTTCATTTCCTTATATGTTAAGGAAACTCCAGTATGCCAATCTGGCTGTTGTCAACAGAACCTAGCTACATAGAGAATTAGAGTCCTTCCACTTGTGGATATCATATTGTGCAGGAAGCACTGTGGTCATTAATGTGAATCATGAGCTCTGGTCACCACCACTCCACCGGTTTTCAGGAGACTTACTACACCTGTATGTCTCTGGAATGTGTTCTGGCTTCAGATTTATCCTGACTAATGTGCTCTTGAATTCTCTGGGAAGAGAAGTTGAGATCTTATTCTAGTTTCTCTCAGAAGTCTCCTGAGTTCCTTATGCAAATTTGCTAACATCTTTCCAGCAAGTTTCTAGCCAATCAAATGCATGCCTCTAGAGAAATCAGCCTGCTAGAGATAGTGTATCTATTATCCATTGCTGTGTAATAGACCATCCCAAATATAGAGGCTTAAAGCAATAACTTAATTGCTCGTGATTCTGCAGTCTGGAGACTTGACTGAGATGAAATAAATTAAGAAGGTCTCACCTGGCCAGGCTAGGTGGCACAACCCTCTAATCCCAATGGCTGGGGAGGTTGAGGCTGGATCATAAGTTCAAAGCTAGCCTCAGCAACTTAGCAAGGCCCTAAGCAAATTAGTGAGACCCTGCCTCCAAATAAAAAAGAGCTGAGGATGTGGCTCAGTGTTTAAATACCCATGGGTTCAATCCCAGGTACCAAAAAAAAGAAAAAATCACCCAGATGCTCAGTTCTTCAGCTGCTATGACTGGAACAGCTGAGAGCTGGTGGGACCCATGTCTCTAACAGGTAGTCTGACTTACGTGGGGTATCTCAGAGCTCCAAGATGGCTGAAGCTTCCAGGCCTCTTAAAGCCTGGCATCAGAAGTTCCAGAATTATCACTTGCCATAAAATCAGCCCAAGTTCAAGGGGGAGAAGAAGTAGATTTCTTAATGCCCATAGGATGGGAAGAATTGGTATTGGCTATATTTGCAGACAATCTAGTCTTACTCCTGGACAATTTTCCACAAATAATTACATCCGTAATGGGTAGGTTTCACGGCAGTAAGAGATGTCGCCAAGTGCTTCCTTCTGGTGAAGGCAGGACACAGGGGCAGGAGCGGGCAAGGTGGAGTGCAGAGAAGACACCATGTGACTCTGAAAGATGGGGTTCGTGGAACCCCTCTCCCATGAGCCAGCTCCAGGTATTGGCTGTAGAAAGACAACAAAACAAGAACTGAAGACAAGGAAAAGCCCTCGGAAGCTGTGGAAACCTTCTCCTGCGGTGTGTGTTATTGTCTGTAAGTACTTAATAGAAACACGAGTTTGGTCAGGTTAATTCAGCCTGATCAAAGGCAGGAGGGAGTCCTGTGTACCCCTGACCCATTCCCAAATGAGGACTGGAGTGAAATGGGAAACACAAGCAAGGAGATTATGCAGCAAATTAGGCTGTCATCTGCAGAGCACATTACAGTTTACAATGTGCTTTGTCATTACTTATTTAAAGTGGCTGATTTAACTTCACCTCATAAATGGATAACCCAAGCTCTACATTCGTGGTATTTTCATTTACCCACAGGCATTATTTACCTTAAGACAAACAGAGGAGCCCTCAGGTGGACCTTGGGCTTTTGTGGGTGGGTCTGGGAGGCACAGGGAGGGGTCACAGCAGCATGTGTGACTGCAGGAACAAGAAGCAACTGAACGAACATAGGCGGGAGAGGCCAATGTAAGCCAGCCAGGAGATCACCCCTGGAGTCTGTGTAGCCATGATTCCAAACCAGAATCTGAGCTTTATGCTTTTCTCTCTGGTCTGTCGCCTCTGAAGTGCACATGGACTTGCTTCTGGGACAAAAGGAGGTAGAAGGCAAAAGGGGAAAAAGAGATGCTTCTCTAAAAAGATCTAGAAGAGCACAGAGGCAGGATCCTTCTGCAGTCCCAAATAATAGGAGGACTGGCCTCCCCTGGACCACTGCTGGGTCTGGGAGGACAACTTCCAGAAACCCATGGGGCACACTGGGCAGGTCTGTGGAGGTGAGAACAGTGAAAGGTGGGTTCTTCAGTTAAGGAAACCTCCATCTGTGCTAAGTAACTGGAGAAGCCTGGAAAGTGGGACCCCCAAGAGGACCGAATTCACCCTGGAAAGGCATTATAAACAAAATCATAGTGCATTTCTTTATTACTTCAGGGCAATGAACCTAAGTCTCTGTTTAGAATTGAAGATAACAAAAAGGAAAACAAGAAAACTTTATTCATTTGAGTGACAGATCTCCGTGGATTTACCAGAGAAGTGAGGGGTGCCATTAAATAGCATATCCACCTTCTGAGGATGTGGAAATCCTGAAGGTTATAGAGTAGGACTGTTAGCGTCTGGAGTCCTCAAGGTACTCCTAACGCCCTCTTGTGACATCAAATGACTTAGAAATTCATGTAACTGTAGTTCAAAGTAGTTGGAAAAATATATCTGAACTAATATTGTAGTGGATGATTCCAACATTTCTCCATATTCAAAGGTCTAGAAATAGTGTGAGACTGGAAATTTAAGAACTGAGCATGAATATCTGCTGACCTTTCAGTAGTCTTGGCCCTGCTGCAGCCTCTTCTGAGTGCTTATGTCTCTCTTACGCAGTTTATGAAAAACAACAAACAAAAAGCCCCAAAACAATGACAACAAAACCCATCTCTTTCATGGTCTTACAATGTGGGGTGCGTGGTTCTAGGTCCTCTAGTATTGTTGCATTTCAGGATGATCTTGGGCCTCCATTTTCAAGTAATGTTTTAAGATAGAGCCCAGTGCCCAGCCACTTGCAGTATTTGCAGGTGCACCGAAGTCTACAGCGTTGCTCTTCTCTCCTCCCTGCATGTCCTAATGAGCAACAGGGAAAGAAGGTCAACTCTGGTGGGCTGCCTTTGAACTGAGCTAAGTCATGAGCCCCAGCCCAGCCCAAGCCGCTCTCTTCAACTGCAAGCCAAACCAAACCCAGATGCTATTTTTCAAATGTTGCCTCTAACCAAAGCAAAGATTTTCTAAAAGCCCAGCAAACCTAGTTTGAAGAAAAAAAAATGGACCTGTATAAATTTTTAAAACCAAAAATAAGAACCTGAACTGGGACAAAAACAAAACATAAAAGTCCTCTCCAAATTGGATAGCTGTTTTACTTGGTTCAAGTGTCCGGTAAATGTAAGGTCACAATCTGCCTAAGCTGTAGAATTCACTAGAGAAAGCCTGTTTCTTGTAAGAATAGCTCTCTTGCAGGCAGTTACAGGAGTTGTCATGGTTTTTATTTATTCAGTCTTCTTGGATACCTCTGAGACAGTTTCCACCTTTGTCCCCATCTTACAGAGGAGGGAACTAAGGCACCAAGAGGAAAGGAATTTGCCCTCCATGAACAGAGCCACTGGAGCTGAGACTGGATGTCCATGCTATGCCTCCTCTTGTGATAGAGGCAGACCGGGAAGCCAAACAAGTGGTTCTATTTAAAAGCAGGAGGCTCCTTAGACAGAACGCTGGCACTCAGGAGGCTTTCGTCATGTGTGGAATATGAAATGGTATTCTTATTACCAAATCACTGATGATGTGGGCTTTTAAATTAGGTAACTCAGGAAATAGCATCTGATGATTTTGTGGCTGGTGTGTAAATGGACCAGCCTCCTTGGGAGAGCCTGAGGCCACCGGCGCTACACTGGAGCTCCTGGGAGTCTCCAGGTGTGTGTGCTGGTCCACCTCTGTTACCTCTGCTCCCCCTGCCTACTGCCTCCAGCTGTCCACCATCCTGCCTCTAGGAAGGGGCCTGACTTTAACTTGTGTGATACCATTCTGATCCACCCTGCTGCATCCAACAGCCGATGAGTCCTACCAAGCTCAGGGGACAATTCAGGAGAGGTATCTGAACTCTGGCCAGGTGGAGCCTCTTGTAGAATATGTCCCTGAAGAACTAGAAGCATGAAAGCATGTCTCCAACTCCATCTGCTCAAAGACATACTCTGAGTTGCTGATAACAGCTATGCTTCATTCACCGGGGAGACGTTCCCTGGGGAAGCAGGTGAAGAGTGAGAAAACTGTTCCTGTGCCCAGGAGGTCTAGGAGTACCTGTGTGAGTGATCAAGGAGCTGCACTCATGCTACTCAAGACTCACAGCCATCAAAAGTTAGGGATTAGGGGATGGAGCGGTGGCTCAGCAGTTACAGCACTTGCCTGGCATGCGCAAAGATGTAGGTTTAAATCCTAGCACCACATACACAACGAAGTGCCCAAGCAATGAAAGCCACATGAAAAATTAAGTTAAAAAAATGAGAAGCCCAACTAACACAGGGGTAAAATAGGGGGAAACATGGGATTGGGGGGAATCCAAAGCAGGAAGACCACGGCAGGCATCAGACTCAGCTTCCTCTGTCATTATGCATGTGTTCACAATTCTGTGGCAACAATTCCCTCCTAATTGTAAGACTATGTTGAATGTATGAATGAATGAATGAATGAACTGAACATAAAAATTGTTCTCTCTCTCTCTCAAACTGTCCCTCTTTCTCTAAAAAAAAAAAAAAAAAGAAGAAGTTGGGGACTAGTGTTAGTGGGACTTCATTTGCACCTGGTACTTGTGAGTATGGGATACGTTGTCACTAATAGCCCCAAACTGTAATAACTCAAAGCAATACAAGGCAGGATGATTCTCTTCCCTATCATTCAGGGATACAGTCTCCTAATTCCTGGACATTTTGATGATGAGCATGTGTGAAGGGCTCAAGATGACATTGAATGTCGGGAAGGGAGCCTTGTAGCTGGATCCCAGGGAAGTCAGGTGGGGTGCAGGGGGAAGTAGGGAGGGAGTTGAGGGAATTGGAGGATGCACAGTCTAGAAGGTCACAGTTGGAAGTTTAGATTTAGTTCTATCTACAGTGGGAAGCCACTAAAAATCTGTATGCAGATAAATGACATGTTCTGAATTACATTTTGAGAAAAGGGACCTAGCGCAGTTGGGTGGAGGATAGATTGGTGAAAAGACAGGAAAAGCAGTGAGTAGAACTGGTGGAGGTCACCTGGGAGGTGACCCAAGTTTCCAGACTGAAGAGACAGTGGCAATATGTGGATCCAAGGCACATGGGACTTCCTGATAAGTTAGATATTGAGGAATGAGCAGGAGGGAAACACTAAAGAGGAACTGGAGATTTCCATCCATGGCTGAGATGATATCAAAGCAGTAACTGGAATAAAGAATCCCAGTTTAGATTTGTTAAGTATGGATTTGTAGATTAACTAATGCTTTTGATTTTCTACAAAGGACCATGGTTGGTCCAGAGATAAAGTCTCTACAAAACTTCCATGTGACACTAAATCAAAGACACACTGAGCAATCCCCAATTATTTTCCTATTGATGTATATTCAAAATACCATGTTCCGTGGGAAAGCAGGCTCTCTTTGAACAGAGAAGATAGCTGTGTGGTAGTGGTAGCACCCACAGATTCAGATTGGTTTTGTAGATAGGAAAACAGGAGGCAGTAATACCTCTAGAGGAATCTCCACAGCCACCCTGCAGAGGTGTGACTACTTCAGGCCACAGGTGTAGGGGAAGGGTGAGGATCAGCCTCAGGGCAGCTGCTGGGACTGGTCATCATCTCCAGCTTCTCTGTGTCCATGTTTTGAACTGAGCAACTCCCCATACGCATTTGGGCTCCACGCTCCCTTGCTTCTGCATGGAAGCGCCTACATATTTCAGGGAAATCTGTAACCGATTTGTGAGCAATCTGCCTACCCTGGAGCAACTTTGTCACAAAGTATAGGATTTTCGCATTCTTGGTGAAACCACTGATGTGTCCACCCCCGCACCCAGCACACTCCCACCCCACCAATCAGGGCCTCTGTGCACACATCTAACTGTTTCAGAATGGATGCCAAACCCAGCAACTGGTTATCTCCAAAATAATTTCCATCTTCCATGGGGCCATGTGCTCCAGGGGAGTGGTTAAAAGAAGGTATACTGTAAATTAGAACCGTTTATTTTCAGAAGCCATGTTTTAGAAATTTGATAGCAGCCCCATGCTCTGGATAACCGTGCCCCTTGGAGGCCGCAGAGATTCTCCGTCAATACGCGACTCGATGCCCCCAGATGGGCTGCTTGGATCAGTCAAATGACTGGGCCCCTTTCCTCCTATTTTGGACTTTTGGTGAAATCCCAATTGCCGTTTGCCCCCACCCTTTCCCTCTGGGTTGAAATTCTGTGTATTTCAGAGAAATCTTATCCATCTGTTTCTGATTCGTTTACCCCAACTCATCATGATATTTGTTTTGCAAGAGATATTCAACAATGAAAAAGTTATTTTCAAGTTCTTCTTTGAAGAGAAAGTTATGTCTCCTCACATACAAAGAGACTGTCTGGCCTGGTAAAAACACCTGAATTCCTAAACTACAGACAGACAGAAGGCGAGGTGGTGAGAGTAGCGGTGTGGAATCTGGTGACTTGTCTCATCTGCCTTTCTGTTGAATCCCAGGTGCTGAGGAGTCAGGAGGGGCTCACTCCCCTGGCATTCCAGGCTTCTTTCCAGGTGTGCAGGGCAGAAGGAAGAAGGGAGACAGAAGACACATCCCGAATGGTCACCTGGGACACATGCTCCACCAGTGCCGCCTCCTGGGGTTATGGAAGGAGAAGAGGTGCTGGGTGGAACGAGGAGCCTCCAGGAACATGGGTCAGTGATGCCACCTGAGGGCAATCCATGAGGACTCCAACCCCAACCTCCCAGGAGCAAAGATGATCTGAGACAGTGACTTTAATTATGATGGATACCCTCCCTCATTCCAGAAAGGGTTTGGAGCTGCTTATCATTATGGGTCCAGAGGTCCCAATCCAAGGGGTGCTTGAAGGGCAAAGGGCTTGTCCTGAGTTTGGTGGGATCTGTGCCCAGCCAGGCTCTCCTGGGAGGCAGGATGCAGTGGGCCCCAGGAGCCTGACCATGGGCACAGCTTGGGAGAGTGATCTTGAGAGGAAGGAGGCACACAGCTCCTTGGTGGTCCCAGAGCTGGAGTCAGAGCCAGGCCACCAGGAGCCCAGCCTTGCTCCAAAGAGAGAGGGTGCTGGCTCTGGCAGCTCATTTCCACGGTGGTCACAGGGAGGTTGTTGCCGCCTGCCCCTCCTGCCACTGCCTGTCTGCATCTGGCCGTGGCCACAGCAGAGGGGGCGAGTGTCCGGCACCCGTCACCATCCGTGAGTCTGGCAGGCTGGGCAGAGGCACGTGGGGGAACACTGCACAGGGGCAGAGCAGGCGCCATCTGGGAACCATTAGAGGCTGACTCTTATCCTGGGGCCTCTGTAAACCATCCATCAGGGAGGCCGGGAGGGAAAACAACCTTCTTTCCCTTTTTATTTATTTATTCTCTGCTTTGTTTATAGTGACAGTGGTCACAGTTTCCCTGAAAGGAAATCACTGAAAATTACAGGGTGTTTGGTTGGGCTTTTTAAAAATTAATTTCCTCTATTTTTGCACGAATTTGATTTGCTCTCATTCCCGTCCACTAACTCACGCTTTGTGAAAAATCTCTTTTGATTTGTTGTTAATGTGGAAAATGTTGGCAGATCCACAAGGCAATTGGGGGGAAAAATCCAGTGAATACAAACCGGGTAGAGCTTACTGAGGCTTTCCAGAACTCAGGAGATCATCTCTAGAAAGCAAGCCCACAGGTGAAGTCCTGCCTGGCCTCTGCCTGATTCCTTGGGAGGCCATAGCTCCGAGCCTCTTCCTCAGGCTCATCTCCAGGTTCCCTCTGAGTCCACCAGGGCCCCACACACCTGCATTGTTTATTTCCCTTCTTTACAGCACCCTTCTCTTTCCATTTCTGGTCAAATTACTTCTCCAAAAGACTCATTTCTCCTTAGAGGTGTCTACCGCTCCTGTGTGCTAAAATTCTAAGGTCTTCCAGATTCAAAACTTAGTTCCTTACAAAAATAAAATGCTCAGGCGCTGGGTATCTAAGGACCCAGTGGCATTCCAGGCTTGCGTTACACATGATGTTAGCTTGGGGCAAGAGCTCAAGGAGAATCAGAAAACCTGATTCCAGACCCAGTTCTCCACTTGCCGGTGAACTTTCATTCGCGGGTTTCTTCACCTCCTGGAGCTTGGGTTTCCTTACCAAGTGTTGTCATTGTTATCATTGCACCTCTGGAGTATGGAGGTTTGCCCTGGGCCAACTCTATGCTAAGCTGCATCTTCACAACAACCCGAAGGGGTAGGTGTTTTTATTCCCATTTTATAGATGAGGAAACTGAGATTCTGGGAGCTTAGATTGTATTTTTGAGGATTAACAATCCAGTAAGAGGCAGACCTAGGACTCAAACAAACCCAGACCGCAGAGTTCTAAAGCAAGTGCTCATAACTAACCATCCTTGCTTTATTCCTCCCACCTTCCAATGATAATAGTAACAGTTTTGAGCATTTATGCTGTTCTAAAAGTGTTGTGTAGCTTAAGCCTAGGTTTCCTTACCTATAATGTGGAGTTAACAAAAACAACCTTTCATTCAATGGTGCTCACATTGGGCTTGCTTTGTTCTGGGCACATTCAGTGTGCTTTACAATAACCCTTTAGCCTCACATCAGCCCACTGTTATCCCCATTTACAGTTAAGAACATTGAAGTTTGGCAGATCAAATAATTCTTCCAAGGTCCCACAACATCTGGCTGTACTAAAAACCATGTGTACATGGTCCCTAGCCCTGGTCCCAGGCTCATGGACACGCAGTTAATGGTATCTCTTGCCTTGTAAAGATGTGTGGACATGGCAGGTGAAATGTGGCAGGCAAGAGGCAGAGACAAGCTCAAAGCTGGAGAAGGGCCTGGAAGGAGCAAGGCAGGGCCAGAGTAGGATGCAGATGGACAGTGGTGGAGAGCTACACCTCAGCTCAGGTAACACACAGAGAGCAGGGTCACAACATGGGTGCTGTGCTGTTCTAGAGATGGGGTGTGACTGAGCTGGCAACCAGGGTCCAGAGAAGGGTTGTAGAGGAGGCACGAGGCCAGGCAGAGAGTAGAGTTCACAGCTCCGCTTATTATATGACTCTCTGATTACTAGGGTGATACAAAACAAAGGTTGAGTTAGAAATTTTTCTGTCCTCATTTCTCCTATTTTAAAAATGTCACACTGGGGTATAGACTGTAGCCTGGCTCCTTCCGCACCCTTCTCCTCCTCCTTCCTTAGAGACAAGAGGTGAGGGTTCCTTGGTTTTCCAGATAAATATTTTATTTCTATCACTTAAAGAGCTATCTTTTACATGCAATCAGCACATTCTGACCTGAAAGAGTCTAAAGTTAATATCTCTCTCCTCCTTCCTACAAAATAAGGGTCTTAAAAAGTTTCCAAATTGTCACCTATATCCTTTTTTTCATTACTATTTTCTAGTATGTGCATATTTTTTGTTCTTAGCTCCCTTGCTTCAACTCAGTTCTATTTTAAAAATCAATACTTATTTAGAGTTAGTCAGTATTTATCAATATTTATTTACCATTTTGTCCTGCAGCATATTCTTTCCATATTGATTCAATCTCCTGTTTCCTAGAGTTCATCCTTTACATCTTGAAGTGAGAGTTTATGAGCTCTAAATTCTCTTAATCTTTGCACTACTGTAAAAAATCTGTATTTTAACTGGGCCCAGTGTAATCCCAGTAACTTGGGAGGCTGAAGCAGAAGGATTGCAAGTTCAAAGTCAGCCTCAGCACCTTAGAGAGTCCCCAGATAACTCAGTGGGACCCTGTCTCAAAATATAAGAGCTGGGGATGTGACTCAGTGGTTCAGTGCTCCTGGATTCAATCTTTGTTATGAAAAAGAAAGAAAGAAAGAAAGAATAAATTGAACAATATTTTATCTAGACATTGACTTTTGGGTGAACAGTGTTTTCCCTTCAACACATTTGTGATATTATTTTTTTTACAGTGAGACAGACAGAGAGAGGGAAAGACAGAATCAATTTTATTTAAATTTTCACATGGATGCACGCACACTGCCTGATGCCTGCCCCCATTCAGCCCCATTGACCTAACAAGTGCCACCAGCCAACTTGGTCTGGTTTCTTGAATCAGTGACTGAACTCAGTGAGCTCACCAAACTCAGTCCTAAACTCAGTGGCTCCTTCAACGGACTCCTGATCTCTTACTTTCTTCCTAAACACCCCAAAAGCTTGTGATTGGTCATTTGAAAGCCCTCTTCCTCAGGGACAGGCCCTTTCTGTAGAGTTCTAGAGTCATATCTGATGGTCCATCTGAGAGCCTGCCCTTCCGGGCTTTTCAGTGATTTCAGAAGAAATTACTTAATGGTATAAAATTCCTTCCCACTTAAAATATAGAGTGGTTGTTTTCACGTATCAAATCCTGCATACCATGTGATAGTGTCAAGACCAGGTCTCTTAACAACGGAAAGCATGTTTGGAGCTAGCTGGCCAGATGTGGGTTAAACCATTCTCTTTTACTTTCTCATCTTGTGACCCTTGGAAGGCCATTCACCCTCTCTGAGCTTCAGTAAAGTGTATTACAATATCATATTAACCAGGTCTTTAGAGAAACAAATTAATGTATGAATCATTCCTTGCAAGAAAGGGAATTCAACAAGTTTTAGAAAAAGATGTTAAAATAAAATTTATTTAGGGCAAACATTTTTAAGAGAAATAAGCTTTAAAAATACTTGTATCACCTTAACCTAATGTTTCTCATTTTTGTTCTTTTCCCTCTGTACTTTTTTTTTTTTAAGAGAGAGGGACAATGAGAGAGAGAGAGAGGAGAAAGAGAATCTTTTTCATGTGGCTTTCATTGCTCCAAGACATCATTGTGTACATGGTGCTAGGGTTTGAACTTGTGTACTTCTGCATGCTAGGCAAGCACCATACCACTGAGCCCACCGCTCCAATGAACCCTCTGTGCTTTTTTCAAGGGGGGGAATTAATTTTATTTTTTTCATCCGGTTTTTGTTTTTCCTCCAGTTTGTTGTGTATGTGGTACTAGGGCTCAAACCCAGGTCTTCACACTTGCATGTGATCTACCACTGAGCCACCTCTCCAGGCCCTCCTTCTTAACTTTTAAGGAATTTTTAAACCAAGGTCCTCTAGTTCTTTCACTCACTATGTTTGGTATTAATAGTTCTCAAAATGATCCACTCCTGCTATAAATATTTATGTATAGCAAAGCATCATTTTCTAAGTAATGACTTTCAAACTACCTGAAGTCTTAGCCTTCTAAGACCTAAGGGAAATAGATGCTGGGGATGTAGTTGACACGGCCAGAATCCCTCAGAGCTAATTAATGTGCCCAGTCCCTCTAGACACACCAACATCTCTCTAGGGGAAGAAATCACTGCAAATTTGCTTTTATGCAATCTCAACATAAAGATGAAGCATACAACTTTCTTTTCTGAACAGTGGATACCTCTTGCACTCTCACTTTTACATGGACCAAGGTGCAGCTCATCACATCTAGTTCACAGCACCTGCCCTGCCATGGGTCAGGCCATAAACGGTCTAGGCCTTGTTTGGGTGATTTCTTTTCTTCCTTGCTGCCTGCTTCCATTCCTCTCTTCTCATGGAGAATTCTGCTAATATGCTTTATACCTATGCTTGAAATTGTGGATATATATATATATATAAAATCATGGTATTTAAGTATTTAAATAGTTACTTTATACACATGGTATGATGCTATGAAATTCATATGGATCTCATTCTGCCAAGAGTGGTTTTTCTGTCCCCACTGACTACCATGTTCTTCAGCTACGCCCCCATCAGGCCCCACTTCAGTGCTACACGGTATGAAATAACACGCTTTTACTTCATTTTACTTATTGGCACCAGCAATTCCTCCACCTCCTGCTCCCATGAACGATTGGTGGTGCTTCCTCTGTAGGCTCATGCATGTCGCCTATGGAACTGAATGAGGACTCACTAGGCACATGCTGAGGAGTGGGGCTGCTGAGGCAGGGGACACAGTGCACTTTATTTGACAGTGATGCTGATTGCTTCTTGGCATGCATGCAGCCCTCTTCACTTCTATCAGCAATATGCAAAATCCTGTGCCCTGGTCCGTGCAGCCTTGCCATTATCAAAAATCCCAGCTTGGACATCCCAGCACGTGTAGAGTGGCGCATGAGTGTTGATTTGATTTGTGTTTCCTGGATTCCTGATGAGTGGGAGCATCTCTGCTAGTCCGTGTTTAGCCATTTGAGTCCCCTGTTCTGTAAACTCCCTCTTCACATCCTTCACCTGCCTTTCCCCACTTGGTTTCCTTTGTGTTTATGTTTGATAAGGCAAATCTCTCTTTTTTGATCAACTTTTGTTGACATAATTATTTCTAGTTTTTCATGTTTCCATGGGAATTTTTGAATAAATGTCAATGTATTATTTCTCTAAAAATGCAATGACTTTTAATTAGGGTTATATTGAGTTTGTCAATTGGAGAGGATATTTCATCCTTACAATGTTATTTCACCCCATCTAAGTGTATGCAGCATCTTTTCTAGTAGCTTAGATTTTTTTTTATATCCCTTAGATAAACTTTAACTTTCTTCCATTGTGCTGGAGTTTTTTGGGGGGAGCGGGGAGGCAGGGTGGTTTGGTTACTGGGGATTGAACCCAGAGGCATTTTACTAGTGAGTCACATCCTCAGCCCTTTTTATGTATTTTATTTTGAGGCAGGGTCTCACTTGCTTAGGGCCTTGCTAAGTTGCTGAGTCTAGCTAGCCTTGAACTTGGCGATCCTCCTACCTCAACCTCAGAAGTTAAGAATGGTAAACTAGACCAAGGAGGGGTCTGAGGTCACCTGAGGTGACAGCCTGGTCTGCAGGCAGGCGCGTGCACTCGGTGACTATCCAGCAGTTCTCTACTGAGGCTGGACCACCCAGCTCTGGACCTCCGAAGACAGGGCTGCAGGCCCAGTGCTCAAGTCACTGACTGGCAGGAATAACCACTAAGAGGTCTTGAGGTGTTCTGTGACACCTAAGCTAAACAGAAGCAAGGCCAGCAGAAATACACAGTAGTTTCTAGAAAAAATGTATAGTACGAGTCATTAATGTCATAGTAAAGCAAAGACATTTACTGTATTAATTGGAGTTAGTGCTTTCTTGGAGAGGGAAGCTAATGAGAGAGAAAGAGAAAAATCCCTAAACTCATCAAATTTTCTTTTTTTCAACCATGACTTTGAATCAGTCTCGTGATGTTAATTAAACATCCTTTGCTTTTCAACCGCAGCTTCATTTTTAAAATAAAAATATTTTAAAAATAAAAATCAAAAGCTCATCTTCCTCAAATATCAAACTTTCTAAGAAGTTTCAACTTGTTCCACGTGTTCTTGAAGACAGGCTTCTGGCAGAGGGACATACTCCTCATCCCCAAGATCTCCAGCATCCGGGACCATCTCCACTGTTGCCCACCACCTGTCCCAGCCCTCCAGGCTCCTCAGACCTACGGAACCCTCTCTGTGTCAGGAGAGGAGCCAGCAAAGCAGGATGCTGCCCTTTCCTCTTTTGTGAGGGCAGAGCTTTCCTCTGGAGGAGGGAAGCCCTACGGGGCTGTTGAGGACTGCTGTAGTATCTCCCCTGGGGCTGGTGGTGGACACGCAAACTGCTTCCTCTGGCCCAGGACATTGAGTTGTAGGTGAGCTCACTACCCTGGACATCCACTCTATTCTGAAGATAAACAGGGGCCACAATTCAAAGGTCTTGTTTTCACTGGAGGAAATAACAGTTTTCTCCTGAATTTTTCAGATCTCTCAGTATCCCCAGCTTTCCTAGAACTGGGTCCTACTGACCCTGTGGAGGACACCTCTCAGAAATGACAGGAAGCACTTAGGTAGCTGGAGAGAGATACTGCAGGAAAATCAACTTTCAGTACATCTCCTCACCACTGGAGAATATGGAGAATATCCTTCAGCAAAAGGAGCCATGTACCATTACAATAGGAAAAGGACACTGTCAGGTTCGTATCCCCCTCAAATTCACATGTTGAAATCCTAACCCTCACTGTAATGGGATTGGTGCTCTTATCAAAGAGGGTCCAGAGACTTGGCCCTGCTCTTCCATCGTGTAGGGACACGGAGAAGATGCTATGAACCAGCAAGCGGGCCCTCACCAAAGACTGAATCTGCAGGCAATGTGCTCTTGGATTTCTTAGCCTTTAAACCATGAACAACAAATTTCTGTTATTGAGAAGTGATCCAGTCTATGGTGTTTTTGTTATATCAGCCCCAAGAGACTACACCAAGCACTATCAAGGCACCATTTTTAAATGGCAGGCATCATGTGGAGAGCTTTAAGTCATGATCTCATTTAAATCTCATTTAAATCAATCAGCCAACCCATCCATTTTATGGATGGGACTTAGCAGGTCAAATAAGTCACACAATGTCACACTGCGGTGCATGTGGGTGCCTGGATCCAAGCCTGGCTTTAGGCCCGTTTTGCTATCTCCCTTATGCTTTTGAACAACGTGATCCAGTTATGCATACATCTCACAAAAGAGAGCCCTAGAGAAGTAACAGGAAATGTGGGGATCTCATCCCACCTCTGCTCTGACCCATGATTTCTTCATCTCCCCAGTGTAGCAAGCAGAGTAGATGACTCTTAAAGACACGAGTCTGGGGCCAAGAAAACATCACACTGTGTTTCGCACTAAATTTCACCAAATTCTTCATATGCCCAGAGCCCAGTGGCCTACATGGAAAAGCCCCCAATTAACAGGTTTGTGGAGCCTGGATGTGGACAAGCGACTTCATAGGGCACCCAGTCCAAAACATCCTCACCAGCAAAGCCCACCAGCACACTCTCCAAAACCTGTGCAGAGTGGCTGGACATGATGGATATCTGCAATTAGCTGTTTTAATCCCTAATATAGCTTTGCTACCATTGGATTTAGTAATATAGGAAAAGAGAAAACCAGGGGCTGCCACAGCCAGGTCAGAGGGAGTTGGAGATTCGGGCCTCTGAGCGCCAACCTTCTGTTTGAGTTGTGTGTGGTTGCAGATAATGTTCTGATTTCCAGGGAGCTGACAGCTGGGATGAACGGCTGCTTAACCTGATTAGATATGCCTCAGCCACAGATGCTGGGGCCACAGACAACTGCTCATTTGAGATGCATGCCACTGGCACCCGTCTGAAAGAATAAAGGCCAGCCTCAAACAGACAACACATTCTTGGATGCAAACCTTATGGTTTCTGCACAGCAAAAAAGGTTTGTAACCGCCTAGGGTTCCTTTGCATTGAATATTCTTTGTTGAAGAGTGTTGAGAACAACTTGTAACTTTAGCACTTTACTGTAATTGCAGCTTGTCATTCAGGACCTAGTGGTGTGTGGGGAACCTGGAGGAGTAGGGAGAGCGGATCTGAGAGTTCCTGAGTTCCTCCATTGACTCGGCTATCTCACCTCATGCTCTGGGGAAGTAGCTCCTGACCTTTCCATCAAGACCCCAGGGTAGACAGGAGGCCCTGCTGCTTCCTGCTGGTCAGTGGGACTGTGTGACATCTCTTTCTCCACCAGCTGAAGTAGCTGCCTGGAGGGTGCCTCTGTGATGCCCCCTACTCCAAGTGGTTCTTAGTTGAAGGTTTTAGCACAGGAAGATCCCTTCAGGCATCTCCAGGAGCCTTGTCAGCACCCATGGGAGGCTGGTTGGAGAGCTAGGAGGGCTCCTTCCAGATGGTCCCCTCCTCATCACCTAACTGATGTCAATCCTCAGCCTCAGGGGGCCTTCAGGTATATCCCTGGCCTTGTGGTGCGTTTAAATGTAAAATACAAGATATTATGGTATGAGCACACGCTACCGAGAATAACAGCTCTTTAGGGTTCTGTTATGGTTTGGGTCTGGAACATCCCCCAGAGGGTCATGTGTTGAAGACTTGGTCCCAATGCAGCAATGTTCAGAGACTGGGCTGTGGGGAAATGATTGGATCACGAGGGCTCTGACTTCATTGATGATAGATTCAAAATTTGACGGCATTATTGGGAGGTGGTAGAAACTGCAGGAGGTGAGGCTGGCTAGAGAAACTGGATCACTGGGAGTGTGCCCTGGGAGGGCATTGCTTGTCCCTGCCCCCTTCCCTGTCCTTCTCTCTCTCTGCATCCTGACTGTTGTGAGGTGAGCAGCTTCCCTCCACCACACCCTTCTGCCACGATGCTTCTGCCTTGCCTCAGGCCTAAAAGCAAGCCAGAGGACCCTGGACTGAAACTTCTGAAATGGTGAGTTAAACTCAATCTTTCCTGCTTTAAGTTATTTTTCTCAGGTATTGTGACAGTGATGGACAACTGACTAACACAGGTTCTCTCCTAGATAGACAGAAGCGTACATTGCACCCAAAAGTGCAGCAGAGAATTAAGTCCTTCACAATCACACGTGGGAACCAAGTACATATGCTGAAGTCAATCATCCTCATAAACTTCCACATATTTTTTCAAAAATTGAAGTCTACTCAAATACTAACTATAAACAATGAATCCTAAAACTTCTTACTCATTTATCTCCAAATAACAAACTTTTCCAAATCCTTTAATTGGTCTTCCTGCTTTCCCATATTTTGGATCTGAAATGTCCCCCCAAAAGTCGGTAAGGACTTGGTCCTCAGCTAGGTGCTATTGGGAGGTGGTAGGCCTTTAAGAGGCGGGGCCTAGTGGAAGGTCTTCAGGTAGCTAGAGATATCCCCTTGAAAGGAATGGTGGGACCTCAGCCCTTTCCTCCTCTCTTTCACTCTCTGGCCGTGAAGCAAACTGGCTTGGATTGCCATTCACTTTTACATGTACTGCCTGACCTCTGGCCCAAAGAAATAGGGCTGATCATTTATGGACTGGGACCTCTGAGAGCATGAGCCAAGATAACCCTTTTCTCTTTATAAGTTGAATTTCTCAGGTATTTGTTACAGAAATGGAAAGCTAACACTCTTCCCCGTCCCCACAGTGGTGGAGTGGACAGAAGTGCCAAACTTGGAAGCACAGGACACGGCAGTACCTAACTTGGATGGAGAAGCAGGAAAGTGTCTTACTTAGATCTAAATACTGGATCAGGGGCTGGAGCGGTGGCTCAGCGATTATGGTGCTTGCCTGGCATGCACAAGTATGCAAGTTCAAACCCCAGCCCCACAAACGCAACAGAGTGTTGGAGCAACAAAAGCCACATGAGAAACTAAATAAAATTGATTCTCTCTTTCTCTCTCATTGTCCCTCTCTCTTTAAGAAAAAAAAAACCAAAAAAACACTGGATCAGTCCGTTTCCTCATCAGTTAGTTGGGAATAAGGAGAGTATTTCCTGCCAGGGTTCTGTGATTGTAATGTGGAGTGTAAGGCCCTTAGCAGAGGACCTGACAGACCACAGGCTCAGTGAATTTGAGCTGTTACTGTTATTCTCATAACAGCACATCCCCTCCCCCATTGCCAATTTTTACTTTACTTGAACCACTCCTGGGCCACTTTTCTGGCTTCGGCTTCCTCTGTGGAAGATTACTCTGCTCTCTGTCATTGTTTGGACACTTATTCCTGTTATTAGAGTCCTAAGCTCCTGGATGTCAGGGACTGAATCTAATACACCTGTGCATGCTGACCAGCACACCTCACAAGCAAGTGCTGATCATACATCAACCACTGCTCCAAAACCCTCCAAGATGCTCTGAATCCCTCCAGTTGAGATCTAGGCTCCTATCTTCATGTCTGGATTTCTTCACTTAGGACAAAGTTTGCCTCGAATTGCTGTGGCATCACACATGTTCATGTTGCTTACAACCCCATTCCCACCTCTACCTTCCAAGATCTTATTCATCTGTCAAAGCGCACCTTAAATTACTCTTGCTCAATGACATATTCCCAAATTCGAAAATCAGATGGGCTCCTTCCTGCTTTTCACTTCCTGTAAATTTTACTGTTAGTCCAAGAGTTGGAAAACTCTTTTTATGTAAAGATCCTGATGGTAAATATCTTGACTTTGCAGGTCATATGATCTTTGTTATAATTCTATAACTTTGCAAAAGCAGAAATACACACAGACCTACATAAATGGGCACAGATACATTCCAATAAAACTTCATTATAGAACCAGGTGGTGGGCCAGATTTGGCCTGAAGATTGTAGCTTGCCAACCTCACCTCTAGTGTCTGGTGGAGTTGATCATAAGTTGCCTTCATATTATGGTTATCCATCCAAGGCCAAATTTCTTCTCCACTCTATAATGAAAGTTTCTTGGGGGCAGGGACAGCATCTTTCTATTGACATTACTTATAACAGGTGCATAGAAATTAATAGACATCTGAAGAAATATCAAGCGCATGGTGGATGAGAAGGCTTGGGGTAAGTGTGGAAGATACAGATGTAGAGAAGGACACACACATAGAGACTAAAGATGCCGAAAGACTCAGAAGGAAAAAGAGGGTCAGAGGTAGAAACCAAGACAATAGGCAACAGAAACTGTCCCACGCAAAGATACAGACAGCATAAGAACAGGGTGGTGGGCTACGTATGTCCCCTACCATTCCTGACTCCTGATACTTCAAAATGTGACTGTGTTCAGAGTTAGGATCTTTTAAAAGCGATGAAGTTAAAATGAGGCTGTTAGGGCAGGCTCTAAATGGATCTGACTGGAATCTTAAGAAGAGGAATTTTGGTTCCAAAGAGAGACATCAGAGACGAACATGGTGAATAGAGACAACTGTACGTTGACACTGTGAGAAGGCAGTCTTTTGCAAGCCAGAGAGAAACTTTAGGAGAAATGAGACTGAGATCTGCCAACACCTCAATCTTGAACTTCTGACCCCGTGAAATGTGAGGAAATAAATGTCTGTGGCTTCAGCCACCCAGTCTGTGGCATTTTGTTACGGCAGCTAGTGTTGACTAATACACAGAGGAAGGCCAATTACAAAAACCAGAAGGGAAGGTCCTGCAAATGCTAACCATTTCAAAAAGCTTTGCCTTTTATCCCCCAGCCTAAAAAAAAAAAAAAAAAAGCCCATAACTTTCTGAAGATATTAGAATTTCATTCTGTTGGGAGGTGAGGGGCCTGGAGAGTTGAGTATGGCTTCAACTTCCCATCTTGGGTTTCAAGTTTGTAGCTCCAGGCTTGCTAATACCATCAAATCCTGACAGTGCTGCTGAGTGCCCTCCCGGCCAGCCACTCTACAGTGTTCCAGAAACATTTCTCACATGTCCACTCGAACTTAATCACCTAAATACCTGCCATGGACCTTTGAAGGGTTTTGTTTGCTTTGTCAAGTTTTAGGAAAGCATTTGATTTTTTTGTCCTTATAAAAACTCTAGTTGGGAGAAATAATTTTATTTTCCCCTCTAGGTTTATTTTATTTAGCTAAAGCACTAGAAATTGCTTCAGTTTTACATTTTTCTTCAGTCTGCTTGCGAAGTGTGTTAACATGGTGGTTGGATTTCAATGGTTTGGATGGTTTTAAATGACTTCTGTGTTTTTGTTCCCAATTCCTCAAATACTGGTTGCTATCTAGGTGACCAGGTGAAAGAGTTAATTATTAAGTAGGTATTTTCATTGAGTAGAGACTTAACTGTGCATATGGAAGTTGAAAACCTGATGTTCCCATAGATACAACGTTCAGCTTTTGTACCAAGAGACCCAGCAGCCAGTAATTCCTCTCAGTAGCAAGTGACTCTAAGCGCTCACAAAGCCAAGGCCTTCAGGCACATGCTGTGGCCTCTGTCCCTGGAGAGCACACCCCTGTTAGGTCAGTAACCAAAACCACCTGGAAGGACTGAACAGAATTACACCTCTCTGGAGCCTGTCTTGTGGCAAACCGTGTGGTAGGAAATTTCCACTTTAGCATAATTTCAAGATGCTCATACCAAACTCCCAGGCTTCCTTGTTTTCCTAACCACCCTGAAGACTTACATGTTTTTGTTACTATCCCCATCACACAGATAAAGAAACTGAGGAGAAAGAGGTGGTGGAAAGCTGCCTTGTATGTCAGATCTCTTGTGATTGTGCCCTGTCAATCAAAAACTCATGGGTGGAGATCCTGGGGGCAGGACTGGGGCCCTTTCACTCCTTTATTTAAAGTCCCCTTTTGTTGCCTTACCATCTTAAAAACAGTATCAGTGCGTTCTGATTCTTAATATTTGCAATTAACAAAACCTTAACCAAAATGAATGAAATCCTTAACTTACTGAGGGATTTCCAAGATCAGGAACCACGATGTATGGGGGAATTATTTTTTACTTTGATTTTTTTCCTAAAGAGACTCCTAAAATCATATCATAGAGGTAGCAGCGCCTCCTCTGCCTAAACTGCTCCTTTGTCAGAGAAACATGTACTGAATTTCACTTTCTTCCCTGGACCGTGGGAGATGATGCAGGAGGGAGATCTTCCTGGGGGCAGGGTGGACTGTGGGCAGACCTAACCCACCCTGTTGGAGATGCTGTCTGTGGACAAACCAGCCACCTCCTTCATGGTTGCACTGGGGAGGATTGCTACTGGGGAGGACTCTATCCTGAGGTTGGTGTGCAGGAAACAGGAGGTAGAACTGACCCTTACAGTGAACTTACACTTTGAAAGACAAGAGTCAACGCCCAGGTTCTCCCCCTTTCACCAGTTTCGAGGTACCTGGGGCTCAATTTTACTGAAGAAACTGAGCATTTATATATACACATCAAACCAAGAATTGCCTCTGACTTTTTGCCATAAAAAAGACTTCCACTACAACTGTTCATGCCAAATGGGGGCTGTTCCCTGGCCTGCCTGTCCTCTTATGGACTTAGGAATCTGCCCTATCCCGCCTTGCAGAACAGTGCATCAGGCTTCTGGTGACATCCTCGCCCGGGGCCCAGCCCCACTCCCAGCTGCCTTCGCACCTGCAGACTCATGATTTAATGAGGGCTGTCGGGGATTATCGAGTTGTGGATTCTCTTGCATTCGCCAGGCTCCAGTGAATGAGGCATCTTGTTCAGCTCCCTCACTTCGTGTTTCTTGGAGCCAAAACAAAGAGAAAAGTCAGCCAATGAGCAGCTATTTTGGGTCAGGGTCTATATTTGAATATTACATGATGAAGTAGTGGGCTCATCAGGGCTGTTATTCCTGTAGCTTTCTTTTCTCTTGCCTCATCTCATCCCACTGCCAACCCCAACCTGGCCTTCTGAGTCCTGCGGTGTTCCTGAATATGGGCTGACTACAGTGACTGCAGCCAGTGAGTCACAGCCCCATCACCGAAACAGAAAATACCTGTTATTGCAAATCCCCCATGAATGGCCACCGGAAATGGGGCCTGCAGAGGCGGGGCTGGAGGCCAACTTTTGAGCTCCCTGAGCTGGGTGGACTTAGCATCCGACTCACTTGGAATTCTTCTTGATCCAAGTTAATTTTCTGGAGGAAGTCTAATAGGGAAAGGCCTTAAGATTTAGTGGTATTTGGAGGTTTAAAGAACATTCATCAAATAAAGGAAAAGAAAAATGGTGGCCTGGATACTCAGTTGCTTTTGGTTGACTGCATTTAGTCAGGAGAAGGCAAGAAGCTCAATGCAGCTGAGGCCCCCATCCTGGGTAAAGGGTGAGATGGCAATTGGACCAGCCTTGGGCCTGCAGGCAGGACGCTCCTGTCACTGTGGTAATAATTGCCACCTTTAATAACAATTATAAACAAGTATTCTTTGGTTTGTTGTTTTCTTTTTTTTTAAGAGAGAAGGACAGTGAGAGAGAGACAGAGAGAGAGAATCAATCTTTATTGAGTTTTTCACATGGCTTTTGTTGCTCTGACACTTAGTTGTATACGTGGGTGCTGGGGTTTGAACCCGTGTACTCGCACATGCTGGGCAAGCGCTGTAACCGCTGAGCCACTGCTCCAGCCCCCTCTTTGGTTCTTTTTATGTGTTTCACTCCCCAGAGAAACCCAAAGCCTTCCTCCCTTGCTTTTGGAGAAGAACACTGATAATTTTGTTATTTATAAACTCCTTCCTCACAGCAGCCTGGAGAAACCTTGTGTGGGTCTTTATGGTTCACATGATCTCTTCACGTACTTTTCTCCATGCACAAGAAACATTTTCATTGTGAATTAAGATTCTCTCTGTCATTACCATGAAGGACCTATTGGCACCATGAGGGATTTTCTTCTTACTACATAGACCATCTGGAGCCTCTGAAGAAAGTGATAGACTGAAAGCAGATGGAAGAGGGAAAACAAAAGGTGAGTTGGTTGGAGGTTCACAGGTAAGAGGTTTAGAAGAAGGGAAAGAAGCCATTGTTGAGTTGGTAACCATTAAAACAGAGTCAGGCAAGACGGCCTTCAACAAAGCAGCTCTTTGTGGCTGTTAAATATGATCCTGGACCGAGGCCACCACAAACCACAGGAACATTCAACTTAGAGATTCTTGTAAGGACTGAAATGCGAACCCTGAACTTTGGTGTCCTCCGACAGGCAGTGGCTGCTGGACATCCCGCCTGACCCTCAGAAAGCCCCAGGGAAGGGTTTCCTCCTGCTCCCAGAGCAGCCTTGGCACCTGGCTCTATAGCGGGGGCCCTGTGCGTCCGGGTGAGGATGAGGGTGGCTGTGTGCAGTTGCACATTGTGGTTTTAGACTTCTTGTGCTTGCTATGGATGGACTGAAGTTGGCTGTGGTGTCACGTAACAAAGACTGGTCGGCGGTTCCGGAAATCTGAAGGTAAAAATAGCTGCAAACCCGCCAACCCCTGGCCAGTGCCACCACGGTGGACAGGAATGGTGGGCTGGAAAGTGCTGAGTTTCATGATCTTTTCTTCCTTCCGGTGGTGGGAGCTTCTCAGAATAAGAAGATCTGGGCTTTGGGTTTCCCCAAAAGTCTTCTGGATGCTTCCTGGAGCTGCTGAGTCAGGGCAGTTGGACTTAAGTGAGCTCTCAAGGAGGCCTGTTGGGTTTTGAGAAAGGGGGCGTGAGCCATGAGCCCATGTGGGCTCAGTGGCCAGAGGGGGTAACCACAGAGCACCCACTGGTTCCTGGCTTCCCATGGCCCCAACATCCCATCACTGAAGGACCAAAGCCTCAGCCTGGTTCCGTCTGCACAGACCTATGCTAAATATGCCTGTGTTTTGCTGTTTTCTGATTAATGTCTTCACTCCACATTGTTTCCTCTCCTCTCTCTGTAGGGAATGGTGACATGCCAATCCCCCTTCATTGAGTACCATTGCATGTACTAGCCATCTGATCTTAAGCTCGCTATACCATATTACCCACATTTTTCTGGTAAATTTTCACTGCAAAAATGCTTTAGAACCCACTGAGAAATGGAAAATGTAACCTTCCTCTGACACGCTAGAGAGACGACTCTAACCCAGACAAGAAGGAAGATGCATTTGGACTAGATGCACGTATAAATTCTAGACTGCCTCTGGAAGCAGGGAGATCTCAGTACTTCAGTGATCAGTTTCACCACGCTGACCAAAATTGAGGTGGCACAAGCCCTTTAATATCCTGTGTCAATGATTGGGGGATAATTTTAGTCACTAAGTTATTTTTTCCAAATAAAAGGTGCTTCTGAAAAGAATGGGTTTCTGAAAATATTTGGTCGAATTTTAAGCTTTCTTGGACTTTGTCAAACACAAGTCCTTCTCTTCATTATGCTCATGCAAATCTGGATTTTTTATATTTATTATTTGTGTGTGTGTGTGTGTGTGTGTGTGTTTATGCATGTGTACTTACTGGAAGGCTGGCTTGTGAACTCCCTTTGAAAGAGACAGATTCATCCCCTTCTCTTTCTCCAGCACCCAGTAAATGCTTGTAATGTGTTTATTGAATTGGACAAGATGATATGGATTAAAGATCCATGTCTTTTTTACATTATTATCCTTTGTGGCAAGTTTTTTCTTCAAGATAACAATAAGACATGCTTCATTTCCAGCCCTTTCCCAAATTTGAAATTCCATCTTAGTGGGGCTCCGTCATCGCTCAATAAATCTGTGGATAGAAGTTATGTCCAACTGGGTCTTTATTTCTTCCCCCCAAAATTCCATGGATGGCCCCAGTCTACAGGCTCCTTCAATCACTGTAAATGTGCCCAGGGTCATGTTCTTGGTCCACAAGTGTCCATCAAAGTCCAGAGGCCCCATCCTGCATTCTCCCAAGTCAGCTGGTATGTGTGTGCTTGGTCTCAGGGGGCAGAGGGAAGCTGGGAGGGAGGGAGGACACTGTCAAATCAGTGTTCACCTGATTCCCATCCTGCCTCCAGCATTTCTAAGTGTGTGGCCTTGGTGAAATCAGTTACTCTCACTAATAGCCTCCTTTCCTGTGAAATGAAGAAAACAATATCTTACCTGTAAGAATGCTGAAAGAATTGGAAATAAAATATGCAAAGTGGTTACTGTAGGGCCTGGTGACTGTTTGAAGATGTGCTTTGGGCTAGGGTACAGCTCTGTAGTAGAGCACTTGCCCACTTGCATAGCATGTACAAGGACCTGGGTTCAACCCTCAGCACTGAAAAAAAAAATGTGTGCTTTGCTCACTGTGGATGACTCACCCCATCTTCACAAAGGTTGACTCTTTTAGTTTCAGCGTCCTAAGCCAAGGAGATGGTTGAAGAATCCATTTATAGCAGGAAGCCTTGACTAGAGAAGAAGTAGGAAAAGAACAGTAATGATAGCACATAGGGTTTGGGCTTCCACTCTCTACCAAGCACTGTCCTAGGCACTTTGCTCAGAATATTTCATTTCATCCTCAAACCACCCCATTTCACAGATGAAAAAAGTAAAGCTCCAAGAAACTAAGTCACATGTCCATGTTCACTCAGCTGGCTGGGGGTCAGGTCAGTTCCAGAAAAGAACTAGCCACACTCCAAGGGCAGGCTCCTGGGAGGTTCAGCCACCTGCCTTCTCGGGAACTCATGGCCTCACCCTCTCCCGGGGCCTCCTCATTGGGGTCCAGCACAGAGAGGGTAGACCAAAGGGTTAAAGGTTGGAACAAGCCAATTCTGCCCATGCCACACAGCACAGAGGTGAATCCAAGCACACTCCCAGTGAGAGATGGTGCCAGTAAAGGAAAGCTTCATCTGTCCATGTGACCACTCAGTGCAGGGCTGGGGACACCCCAGGCCTCCCAAGTGGGGACAACAAAAGGGTGGGAACCAGCCCACTTGCCTAGGTCCTCAGCATCCTCTGTCTGACTCATGCTATCAAGCTTTGGGGTGGGGATGGAAGAACACAGACAAACTCACTAATAGAAAAAAAACCTGGATCAGAACATTTAGCTTCATTCAAGACCAACTATAAACCGCACCTCTGCCTGCCAAGCCCCATCATCATCCCATGGCAGAACCCCTTGTTAGTCACTGTTGGTCACTCCAGAGGGGCTCTAAGACAATTACAATAATTCAGCTTTAATCTCTCCTTATTTTACATCTTTCAGCTCATTTCCCAGTTTTCCAGAATTTGCCCTCATTAAACACATTAGTCCATGCTTCCCCTAGCGCTAAGCCCACACCCATCGAAAAGGTGTTTTGACACGTGTCAGTGTCTCCCTCTGCCTGATTCTCCTATGTGGATCAAAATCCCACAGCAGAATCCTGAGTTTTCGTGTCAGTGTCGGCAAGATCAGAAGACCCTCGGAAGAGAACAGCCTGGAGGAGCTGCGGGCCAGCCAGGCCACCTGCCCCACAGCATCTGTACCTGTGATGAAGTGGAGATACAAGGCCTCGGAGCAGAAGGGAGGCTCGCCTGGACAGAGACTCCCATGCCTGGGGGAGCAAAAGCCAGTGATGGCTTCACCCCAAGGTCCGGGGGAGAAGCCAAGGCTGGTGTGAGAGCATCACTATCCACCACGGCACCGTCAACAGTTAGAGCCTGCTGAACAGATGGGGGCCTTGTTTCACATCTCATCCTCAACCCTCTCCGCCCTGCCCAGGCAGCACACAAGAACAGATGCACATAAGCATGTGTGCCCACATGCTCTGGATGAAGAAGGAAGACCTGGGGACTGGAGCAGTAGCTCAGTGGTTGGAGTGCTTGTGTGAGGACCCTGGTTCAAACCCCAGCACCACATATACAACCAAGTGTTGGAGAAACAAAATCCAGATGAAAAAATAAATAAAATTGATTCTTTCTCTCTCTCTTCTTCTTCTGTCCCTCTGTCTTGGAAGTTCTTAGTCAGGAGGGAGTCCTCGGATAGAAGACAAAACACTGTTTCTTTGAAATACAGCTCCTTATCTTCTAAGTTCAGAACATGATTGGGCTGAGGGTGGGGTCAGAGCTATGAGTTTTAGAAGCTCTGGATGCCCTTCCTCAGCATCCCTGAGAATTGCTGCCTCTTCTGTTGCCATATCAGTCCCTTCTGCACATGACCCTGTACTTCTGTAGGGGAGCTACAGAATTTTTAATTATCCCTCTCGGATTCCACATACCATACCCTGACTTTCACTTTTATAGTTTTGGTAGAATATACCCCCTGCAAAAGGTGGTCGTGATTAAGGAGCATGCCCCAGGCAGGGGCAGGAGAGTGGAGGCTGCATGGGAGGCTGTGGAAGCCGCTGTAACGGACACCCCCATCACACTGAAGTCCATTTCTCTCTCTGTGGCAGTCTGGAGGCCAGCAGGGAAGCTTTTTCTACACGATTGCTCAGCACCCAAGCTTTTCAAGATTTTTCCAACACTGAAGCTCTGCAGCTCCCTGATCCTCTGTGACACCTCATAGTGTTAGGATAGGATGTGGGACCACCAGGGGGAAAAAGTAGCACTGAACAGAGGGAGGAGGCTCAAAGACAGGCTTAGTTTGGAGCGTGTAGAGGAGAGTTATGAGCAAGGACTGGCAGACCTGGGGATGGGGCATCGGGTTTCCCTCACTGTGACTTTGGTCCAGGAGCACACTAGGGAAGAGACAAAAATCTAGCAGGGCTCAGCAAACCCCAGGGGTGCCACAGCTTCTGCAATGAGCTGCCAGTTTTTTGTTAAAGGAAAATTATTTTCTTCTCAAATATGTGCTTTCAACCCCACAAGCTGGCTTGCACATGGGCTATAGCAGCAGCCCAAGCAGCCTCTTGCTCAGCCCCCTGATGACCCAGAGCCCCAGGATGAACCAGCAGGAGTCTGGCCTGAAGAAGCCAACAAGTTCATTGTCAACAGATCGTCCCTCTCCAAGCATCTAGAGCTGGAGCAGATTTGCCACCTTCCAAAGCCTTTCGTGTCTGCTCAGGGGCATTAGGGTTCATTCAGAGTCTTCAACCTTCAAAGCTGAGGGCTGTGATGAGGATTCCCTAGCATGACCTCTGGGTTCACAGAGTGGGCAAGGAGATGCCAAGGGTCACATAGCCAGTTAGTAGCTGTGTCCACGTTTAAACCGGATTCCAACATCACATCCCACGTTCCTTCCAACATGTAGTCATCTCAGTTCTCATGAATGTGCGTGTGGTTTAATGAGCAATACCAGGAACAGCAGCAGCCCAATTGCCAAGGCACTGTGGACTCACTTTCCTGGTACCTTGAAGAGGTCCCAGTTCTGGCCAAGAACCTTCCAGAGAGAAATGGGGCAGGGAAGAGCTACACCACATCGGAGGAGTCAGGATTGGAGCGTGAAAGCCCGAGCCCCAGCACACACAGCATTTGGGGTCCATCCTCACTTTGAACCAGGTCTCCCAGGCATCCAGTGGGCTACCACTTCCCTGCTGGGCTTCCCCATCGTCCAGTCACCACCCCCTCAGGTCTTTACCAACAAAAGAAAGGAAAAAAAAAAAGAAATAAACCAAAATGGAACTGCGACTGTCTCTAAAGACATCTGTAGCCACAAAGCTCTTAACCAAAGGGGAAAGGCTCAGGGAGATGCCTCCAGCACAAAGCATGTGATTCTGCATCAGAACCTGTCACCAGGCAGGTCTAGAGAGTTTCTCACCAGATCTTCAAGCTTCTTATAGCACTGACTGTGTGTGAGGTGCTGGGGGATGCTACAGGAAGCTGAAAGCTAGGCCAAACTGGAATTTGTATCTATCTGAATTCATAAGCATTCCAGGCTGAGCATTGGGTCAAGTTTGTAGTAGATGCTCAATAAATGTGTTGAATATAAGGGCAGAGTAACCTTAGACCAGGGAGAGGAGAGAGACATATGCTGGTGGTTCATGGAGCCATGGACAGAAATTGTGTTCATCACTAAGATGTTGGTTTATACTATAGAAACGGACGCTGTTGTCCTAGGGAAGAGCACAGAAGTGACATCTCAGCTGCCAAGTGGAAGGCCAGCCTTCCAGGCCACAGAAGACACGGCTGGGAAGGTGTCCCTTTTTTTTGCTCCAGGCCTGTCCTCTCTGCTCATCAGGGAAGGCACCCAGGTTCCTGTTCATGGTCATCACCAGGTATGGGGGAGGCTGCTGAGTTTTCTAATTACTCCCCTCACCTCACCTGAAAGAGAAAGGTCACACCAGGAGCCTGCTGCTCCCACATCCAAAAGCATACCCTGTGCCCAGCACCCACACCTGTCTTTCCTTCCATGGGATCAGCAACCCTAGAGGAGGTGCCCCAGTGGCTGCGGTCCTACCTTCTGAGGGGGTTTGATGCTCAGGGTTGGGTGCTGACAGCTGGCCTAGCCGGGACACATCTCCAAACCACAGGCCTCAGCTGCCGCGGTGTGAACTGTCTCTGAGCCTCCTCCCGGGGCAGCCATGACTGACGCTGTGGTTCCTAAATGGCTGACAGATTATCCTGTGCACCCAGGAGAGTCGCAGGGGGATTAGAACTGTCCGCCCCATCCTATTACCCCCTCCAGCTGCCTCTTCCTCGAGGGCCCCCCTCCAGTGTGTGAAGATGTCATCATCTCAACCACATTAAAACATTCATAAATGACATGGGAGCGTGACGGATGTGTGCGAGTGACTGAGTGTGTGTGTGTGAGACTCTGAGCCATGCATAAATCACATATACCCTTCTGCCTCCAGGGTGGGTTTCAGGGAGTGGAAAAGGGCTGAGGAATGAGTGAGAGCACCTTAGAGACCTGCCCACCTCTTTGTCCTGCTCAAGGTGAACTTTTGTCTCTCAAAATCCTTTGTGTCCAATCTGCACACACTTGTCCCCCCACCCCCCACAGCACGAAGGGAGTCTGTGATCCAATAGCCATGCTGGGAAAGCACATCTGGAGACCGGCTCTCCCCATGGCTCTACCCATGAAGTGGCTACAAGCAGCACATCTGGGCCCAGCTGGCAGCAGCACACCAGGCCTCCCCTCTCATCCCCACAACCCCAGAACGCTGCCCATCCTGCTTTCGCACCTCTCCTCTCAGTTCACCCCTCCCTCTCCACATGTGTCAGAAGCTTCCATAGGGCAGAAGCCCTCCCTGGCTCAGAAACATCTTCAGCCTGCCAGGGCTACACTTGCTGCAGGCCTGCATCTGGGTGCCACTACCTCCCTGGAGCTCTGTGGGATCAGTGTCTGTGGTGGCCTCACTGCAGGACTATGGCTTGCCCTCAGGCATCTGGCTGTGCAGCCAATCAGAGCTCTGAAAGCTGGAAGGAGACTCCTGTCTAAAGGGATGGAGGCCACATCCCCATGGTTCAGCCCTGTGGATGCCCCAGCATCATTAGAGAAGAACTCCTTAGGAGGAGCCAGGGCCCCTCAGAGCTGTAGCCCAGGTCACTCTGGAGTCAGAGGTGAAGGGAATCGTCACGATTTGGGGACCGTTTTCCTTCCCTGAGACCAAGCAAGCAGGCTGGTAGCATCCTCAGCCCTCTCCCTGCCACCCTGCAGCAGCGCAGGATACTCTAGTGTGCCCCCCCACCCCAGTCAAGAGATGAGGAATTTGTCTCTCTCCTCTGGCTCATGTCTGGGGGTAGGCAACAGCCTGGAAAAAAAATCATAGGTCCCACTCCCTCAACAATTTTTCTAACTTTTATGAAAAATTCTGTGGTTATGCTTCAATCCCAGACAATGACAAAGAAATTGGAATATTGTTTTGTTCAAGAAATAAAGTAATAAGGCTGGATTGTGTTCTTTTTTAAAAAAAATTCTCCTTTACTTAAATTAGTTTGTATCACCTAGTGATCATAATCCATAGTAGGAAAGCCTATCCTTACAGCCTATGGCACACCACTATTAAAAATCTACAAACACTTGTATGGTAACAAATTAAAATATGAATAAAGTATAAATCACAAATTTAAAACCAAGCACTTTACTCCTAAATAATATTAAACCATTTACTGCTATAGAAGTTGTTGTGTTGCAAATAAATTATCAAATTAATCAATAATTTCCAAATCATTTGTGAAGTTTTAAAAATTGGTATGATCTTACATTACTTTACACAGCTGTCACTAGCCAAATGATAAGTATATCTAATTTTTTTTTTACCTATAATTACCTGATTTTTTAACCTATTTTTACTACATCAAACTCTTCCAATGACCTCCTTTGCAAGTTAATAGTGAATAGTTTGAGTAGGTAGATATTGTTTAGGGTGTTGGGTGCTCCTCCCAGTTTCCGCTGAACTTAACTCAATACATTGAAACTTTTTTAGCCCTTCTAATGCTGTTTGTGATTTTTTTATATTTCCCCATCTCTACAATTGAAGGAATCACGAAATTATTTATTGGAATGTCATACCTAATTGGCCTAAATGTGTTAAGGGATTCACCTTTAAACCCAAATACCATTTGATCGTGCTTCTGGATTGAATACGTTGAAAGATGGTAAACTTTCATTATAGTTTTCATTTTCCTGTTATCAAATAATAGATTTTCTTTCTTTTAAAAAGAATCCAGTGGTGGTGTGAGCCTGTAATCCTAGTGGCTCAGGAGCCTGAGGCAGGAGGATCCCAAGTTCAAGGCTGGTCTCAGCAACTTAGTGAGGCCTTAAAAAACTTAGGGAGATCCTGACTCAAACTAAAAAATAAAAAGGGTTGGGGATGTGACTCAGTGGTTAAGAACCCCGGATTCAGTCCCTAGGACAAAAAAAAAAAAAGGAGGAGGAGGAGAAAAGAAAAAGAAAAGGAAAGGAAAGGAAAAAAGGAGAGAGTCAATAGTTATCTTGGAAAATTGACTCTTTTTAGTTGTTTCAAAGGAAGGCGTACATTGGTCAGAGTCCAGCAGGAAACAGATGGAATATGAAGTGCGCAATTTGGAGAGATAGTAATGAAGGGATTCTTGACTATTTCATCATTTCTGTTAAAACAAATATCCAATCCTTCACAGGATTTCTACCTGCCTTTGACAGTCTTAGGCTGCAGGCTGGCTGGGAGAGTTTGAGGAAGTGGCAAAGGGCTGAGCAGCATCCAAGGGCCCTCACAGTAGGTGGCTCTACACTGCACCGAATGTGGGGAGAACCCAGGGGACAGGGCAGGCCTGGCTGCCAGAGGTGGGGCTCCTTGACTCCACTCCGACCTCCGCGACCTCTGGCTGGTGCTCTGAGTCAAGCCCAGCTGGCAGGCTGAGCTGGGATCCCACGGATGGGTAACAACAGGAGAGCCGGCTGGAGGGCTCCCGAGGATGCGGCTTTCCTCCTCCTAGCTGTCCCACTTCTGCCTCTCTTGCGTAGTTTCCTATATTTATCATGCTCAGTCACTATAATCATCCCCAAATCAACCATCCCAGAAACTCCTTTCTTTTCTTCTCTACAGACAGAATTGAAATTCTTCTCAGGATATCACTTATTAAAGCAGAATCTCTAAAAACAAATTTCATTTTCAAAATGTTCAACCATTGCCATTTTATGGTTTCTGTGAAAACAAACAGCCCACCCCGAGCAGGATTTCCAGCCTGCTTTTACAGTTCTGAGGCTGCAGCCTGGCTCTTGAGTCTGGATAGTCTCCCAGTTTTCATAATTTAAACTTGAAGCTCTTCAAATATATTATTTAATCCCTAGTAATCTTTTATTTGGAGAAGGGCAATACACACATAAAGGAAAGACGGGGCAAAGATTTAAAGTGGCAGGCTCTACAGTGTTCCTTGAATCTTTTGAAATCACCGAACACAGTGACAGACTACAACAAATTAAAACACATCTGGGCATTTTTCTAAAATTTGGGGTTGATTGCATTTTCTTCATGGTATTACACTGGTACTCTTGGTACAAAATTCACTGGGAATTTCATGTACTATTTCTTGGCGAAAAGAAATAGTTTCTTAGTTTTCCAAGCTTTTATAAACTTTTATAAACTTTTATAAACTTTGCTGTATTATTTCAGATGTTAGTAGAGTTCCTTAAGATCTATAAAACTGGGCTGGAGAGGTGGCTCAGCAGTAGAGTACTTACTTGGCATGCATGAGGACCCAGATTCAAACCCCAGCACCACGTACACAGCTAAGTGGAGGAGAAACAAGAAACAGATGAAAAAATTTTGAAAAAAAAGATAACTCTCTCTTTCTGTCTCTCTCACTCTCTGAAAAAAAAATTCTATAAAACCCATCAAGCTATGTTCGAAGTCTTAAATTTCACAACTAAGTAAATCAACACTTTGGTGTGAAACAGTTGAAACTTTGTCATTTTATTGCCTTGATGTGTTTTATAAAAAGCAATTTTCATATCCTAGTAGATAAATGTTTTATAATAAGCAGGATCAGAAATCTGGAGTACAATAATACGCTCATATTAAAGCTATTGAGTTTTTTTGAAGTTTATTAAATATTTCATATTTGAAAATACTCAGTGGTTTTTAACTAACCACTTGATAGTGCTAGAGAGTCTAACAGTACTTTTAAAATGTTTTGTATTTCTTCATTGATCATTTTTTTCAGAAATGCTAATGGTAGGATCAGCATACTATGTATGCATAGATATAAAACAATGATTCATTCCCTCCGATATGTATGACTATGTTGAACAAATAATAAAACAAAGACAAGCTAATGGTTTCAAATGCCATTTTGTGTAAAATTGATTCATGATCATCCCTACTTTTTTCATCGCTGATGATTACAGACTTTTTACTCGGGCTATGAGCTTTACCAGAACAAGACTGCCATTCTGATAAAATAGCTAAGTGCTTAGTAATTCTCAACCTTTATTGATGTGATTTTTGAGCACTATTTGTATCACGTATTTAAATTACCTGAAAAATAGGCTAGCCATGTTTTGGCTGAAAAGAATCAAATCATAAATTATCTTTCATCCCAGAAATAGAAAATGTTTAGCTAATTTTGTATCAAGGCCTTAATAACATCACAGGACATTTCATTTAGCTCTCTGGCATAGCTACAAATAATATTCTGTTTTCTTTGTTTCCTGTAGCGTGGGAAGATTAACATTTACGATATTTTGGGACTGGAGCGGTGGCTCTGTGATTGCTGCGCTTGCCTGGCATGCGCAAGTACATGGGTTCAAACCCCAGCACCCATGTACACAACTAAGTGTCAGAGCAATGAAGGCCATGTGAAAAACTCAATAAAAATTGATTCTGTCTGTCTCTCTCTCTCACTGTCCTTCTCTCTTAAAAAAATTTATGATATTTTAAAAGTAACTTTAAGAAGCCGATCTTGACTTTGATTTTTTTTTTTGCTCCATGTGTGCAGATTTTTTTAAGTTTGTTTCATTAATAAAACCAGCAAGATAGTGGACTGAGTCAAAAAACAAACAAACAAAAGAAAACTAGGAAGACCAAGCTTTTCATAGTGACTAAAAGAAACACTTGAATATGGTTTCTAGTTTAGACACAGAGCAATTAATGTCCCACAATGCAACACCATGGTCACTTTTGGGGTCATTTTTTTCCTACCAGACAGAAGTACTTGTATCTCTGCAAGAACAAAAGAAAAAACTCATTTACATAGCCACCTAATAAGTCATCTGAATCACTCTCAATTTTTCTACAAATTAACAAATATCTTCATGGATTTATAACATATCCTAAATCAACAGTAAGTAATAAATCAAAGAAATATACCTTGGGAGAATCCAGTGATTTCCAGGGGCCTGCTAAGAAGTGCTTAGGACAGACAGGACATATAATCACCCTTTACCTATTTCCAAGTTTCCACTAAGTTTTCTAAATAGTCTTTCCTGTGATCATAAATCATTTCCAATTATTATTCTCAATCCCACTGTGTTTGGCCTGATTAATTTACACACATACAGCAAGAAGCATTAGTACAGTCAGCAACTCTAGACCTTGTAATGTTAAGCATCGTTATGGACAGAAAAATAACTTCTGTCTGAAGACTTTGTAACAAAACTGTGTGTTCAAAAACCTCTTTAACTTA
Source organism: Aplodontia rufa (assembly GCA_004027875.1). Taxonomy (NCBI): domain Eukaryota; kingdom Metazoa; phylum Chordata; class Mammalia; order Rodentia; family Aplodontiidae; genus Aplodontia; species Aplodontia rufa. The sequence goes on from PVKS010002750.1 coordinate 78,470, forward strand.
GTATTTTTATTGTTATCATTATTGCTCTTCTTTGCTTTTCTATTCTGAAATTAAGAAACCTAGCCCAAGAAAACTATCTCCAACAATATCATCTATGTTATCTATGAATAATGGTGAATTTCTTTCTACCTAAGATACCCTAAATGTGGACTGCCAAGAAGTGAAGTGACCTTTTTTTAAGAGAGAGAAGGACAGTGACAGAGAGAAATAATCAATTTTATTTAGTTTTTCATGTGGCTTTTGTTGCTCCAACACTTCGTTGTGTACAAGGTGCTAGGGTTTGAACCTGCATCATCGCACATGCCAGGCAAGAGCTGCAACAACTGAGCCACAACTCCAGCTCCAAGAAGTGACTTACTATAATCCAAAGAATAGACACCAGACCAGTTTCCTAGAAGGGCTGCAGATACTAGCTCCCCCATATGAAGTACAAGTCCCGTTCCTTAAATGGGCTTGTCATGCCTCACAAAGTGAGATGGATTCTCTGTATGACACTCCAATGTGTCTTCGGTTGCACAAATTGCCCAATTATAAACTAGTATTTAAAAAAAAACAGGATGAGTTCTTATTGTATTTGTTTATTTTTAATTTTTAAACCAACTTTTATTTTTTTATTGACGTCTGATCATTTTTATGAAAACAACTACAGTATCATTAAAAGTACAGGAAATGATGCTTGTTCTTGAATTTTACGGTATTAGTGAAAACACAGTATCATTTAGAGCACCAGTTTTGTTTAAATTTACAAAAGCATAGTCCACCAACACAGTTTAGAGATAGATCAAGGGAAGGAAGGGCTTTATCGTGGCTCTGTGAAAAGAACATTGAACGCAAAAATGAAAATAAGTAGCCACAACTAGGTGATCATCATTAGTTCACTGGGTCCTACATGAAGGGTTCTTGTTCTGCAGGATCATGGTCAGCAGCTGCTTTCTCAAAGTCATCTGTATAAGAGTGTCCTAGAAGTCCTGCTCTAGCCAACTCCCCACTCAGGAGGCCGTGCCAGGATTGTGTTCCTTGAAATCCTAACACTGAACCTGGTTCAGTCCTTTCCACTCAGGGTCTGAAACTATTCTTTGTTGAAGACCCAATCTCCAGCCTGTAGTTCATATGAAATCCTTCAGGCAAACATGAGAGTAAATCAGAAATTACCTATTGATGATAAGAAGGAGGAGAGTGAAATCTATTAGATCATGATATGCAACTGTTTTGTAAGTTAGATCCATATTTCTCATGGGAACACTCACAGGTCTTCTGGATCTTCTCGAAATATATCCAAATCTTTGAAGCATGCTAATATTTACCTAAACAAAAATAATCAAGAGGAAGTTTGATTTGACAACACTTCACATGCAGCTTTTGTGATAGGGTGGGACTCTAAGAACTATGAAACCTAATGATAAAGAGTCATTTTAGGGGCTGGAGCGGTGGCTCGGTGGTTACAGCGCTTGTCCGGCATGCGCCAGTACATGGGTTCAAACCCCAGCAACCCACATACACAACTAAGTGTCAGAGCAATGAAAGCCCAAAAAAGAGTCATTTTAGCATCCCTGTTTTTCTAAAGTGAAAAAAATGGTAATCATTTTTGGAAAAATCTCAGTTGATCATTGTAGATGTGAAAGAAACCCTGAAAGTTTTATTTGATTTTATTTTTGAATTTAGGATGTGGTTTGGGGATGCTAAAATCCAGTGAATTATCAGAGGAAATTTGGCCATTTGATTAAGGAGAATCATGAGTATCTGAGAACAATAAATGGCTGTAGCGAGACTACCTATTAATCAAAATGACAATGCCAATATTTTTATACTTTGGATATCAGAGAAAAGTGTAACCAATGCCCTTGTGAGGAAGCTGTCAGTACAGCAGGCCTGGTTGATCCCTCTTTGCGTGTCTCTATAGGAAACTCATTCATGTCAGTTGACAGACCCTTGGCCAGTCCCTAGGAAGGGTCTCTTGAAGGCTCTTTATTGCTAATTATTCATCGTTTTGTTCTGTACACCTAGAGCAATGGACGTACCAGCTTATCAGGATTGCTTTTCACAAACGTCAAGGTGAATGATATGTGCTTTTGTTGAAGTTCTGGATTCAGGTAGCCATGGCTGCCTGAGGAGCAGAGTGTCCCTGTGATCAGCCCTCTACAACAGCCTTGGACCTTGAGACTCAAGTGGACTTTCTGAGGCAGAAATTCCTCACACAAGTTCTGAAGTTCAAAGCCAGAGAGAAAACACACTCTGTGCCACTCCAATTGAGGAAGAAGCCAGTGACTATTCTTTCTAGACTCTATTCTGTTGCTCATGCGCCACATCCTTTTTCTGTAAGAAACAGTTGTAGGGGCTGGAGCTGTGGCTCAGTGGTTACGGTGCTTGCCTGGCATTCGCAAGGAACAGGTTCAAACCCCAGCACCAAGTACACAACAAAGTGTCAGAGCAACGAAAGTCACATGAAAAACTAAATAAAATTGATTTTTTCTCTTTCGTTGTCCCTCTTTCTTAAAAAAAAAATTACAAAGATGGATACAATAAAATTAAAAGTGCCTGTCTTGCTTAGAGGCTAGCAATTTCATTGATTTTTTGAGGCTTAATTATGCGCAGATATTATAATTCAAGGCAATTAAAATTGTTTTCATATATCCTGTCTATGGAGGTTTTGTCCTTCACTGTACTCTTTCAAATTCTTTATTGTAGGACCAAAAAAGGTCTTTCTCTTAATAAACAAAACATCTCCTACTACCTTGCACAAACAGATTTACATTCTATCAGTATTGCTCCTGGTATAGTCTCAATAACCCATGTTAACGATTATTTTTCCAAAGTAGTCCAGTTCTGTCCCACGGTGAAACTTTTTAATTTTTATCTTATTTATTTTTTTGGTCTGTTTGAGCAAATTTGTATAATGAACTACTGTGACTGTTAGGTAGATTAGAGACAAAAACGAGAAGTTATATTTCAGAGTTGAGTTTGCTTGATTAAGAGATTCTAGATGAATCCTGTGGGAGTTTTGATGCTGGAAGGCTGGTCTGTGATGTCTTCGCCTTGCAGAGGCAGACACATCGGGGCATGTTTGGGAGCGATTGAAGCATCTGGATTCAGTTGAATTCACACACAGCCTGGAGAGGCCACCGAGTCTCTGGAAAGAATACTCCAGACAGAAGAGGGTTGCAACTAATTTTCTATCTCAGCACAAGTGAATTAATGTGGCTCCTATGTCACGATCCCCAGAGAGATGAGGTAAGTTAACATCTCAAGTGAACCAGTTAGGACTGCAAGTTACAGAACACATGATGGAGCAGCGGCCAACTGTGGAGAGCCAGCTGTGCCCTACTCTGAGTTACTCCATGATGAATCCAAAGGTGGTTTTCAGGCTGGACCTGACCCTAAGTTGGTCAATTTTATAAAGTAGTCGTTTGCTGTGAGTTACTCCATCTCGAGTTTAAGTGCTGAGGTGGAATGACTCTACACACCTTGTTTGTACAACTCAGTGACCACCATCTGCCTTGCACACCCACAAGGTATGAACTGGTGAGTCGTGCAAATAAAAATGACTACCTGTGAAATCAATCAGAAGCACATGGCTGTATGGGAGCTATCAAAAAACCAGGCCCCCAAGCTTCCTGAACACAGCAGACCACCAAATGAAACAACCCCCTCCCCTGAGACCCATAAAGGGAAGGGTGTTCCAAGACTGGACCCAGCAGCTTCCTGACCCTGTCACCTGGTCACTCATCACAAACCTCATCCAGAAAAATAACCACAATGACAAACCCCTGATTCCCTGTCCTTGGGGTTCAGCACAGCACCCTTGCTCCTGCCTGTGACAACACATGGCCCTCCACACCCAGTCCCCTCCAAGCTGACATCTCAAACGGATGCTCTGAAACGGCCATCCATTTGGACCACACCACAGCCTAGGATAAGTGCCATGTTTTGGCAGCCCTGTACCCTGAACAGGTGAACAGGTTCTTTGGCTGGTTCATAAACTTATCTGACCGCCTTTTGCATTAGTATCTGCTTTCTGCCTTTGCTCTCAATTCCGCCTCCTGGGTCCTTGTGGCTGCCTTAACCCTTTTTTTAGCCTTTCTGTAACTAACACACACACCCCCACACACACACATATCATGTGTGATTTGGTTGTTATAGATCTTAGTGGTTAAGATTAGAATAAAAGAACTGGTGATTGTCCACTTACGGCAGTCAGGTGACACACGAGTATTTGGCAAATTGTAGCCACTGAAAGCAGGATAGCTTATGAACTCACCGTTATCCAATAAATTCTGACATTGTGGGAAGACACAAACGTGTTTGGTCTGTGTGAATGGCATAGCTCACTCATGAGGCTAACGTAAATTAAGACATTTTTCCTCACAAAGTAAGTGATCCTGAAGAATTTCTTCAGGAGTTTAAGAATTTTAGGGCTGAGATTTCTGCAATTTCCTTGGTCATAATAGGGCTGCTGAACTTTTAGGCACTAAGTCCAAATTTCAGCAAGAAAGGAAAAAACTAATAAAGGGGAGGAAGAGAGGAAGAAACAACAATATATACATCTATATATCAGAAAAGCACAATGTTCTCCCAGATGTTCAGTAGACCTTTTTTTAATTTTATTTTAAGAAAGAGAGGGACAGTGAGAGAGAGAGAGAGAGAGAGAGAGAGAGAATCAATTTTATGTAGTTTTTCATGTGGCTTTCATTGCTCCGACTCTTCATTGTGTAGGTGGTGCTGGGGTTCAAACCTCATGCATGCCAGACAAGTGCTGTAACCACTGAGCCACTGCTCCAGTCTTGCTTAGTAGACTTTTTTTTTTTTTAAAGAAAGAGGGGACAGAGAGAGAGACAGAAAGAGAGAAGCAATCTTTCTTTAGCTTTTCATGTGACTTTCATTCCTCAGACACTTTGTTGTGTATATGGTGCTGGAGTTCGAACTCGCGTCCCCATGCTTGCCAGGCAAGCACTGTAACAGCTGAGCCACCGCTTCAGCCCCTGTTTAGTAAACTTTTGTTCATGGTTTATCAGTCAGGATGGCTAACATTTGAACCTTTTAGCCAAATGCCTGCCTTACTACAATCAGGATTCTATTCATAAAGAAGAAGGTGTGAATGGATTTTGGATATGTATATTAGTCTGAAAAACAGATTCTATTTTATGTAGTTCAAGTAGAAGGGGAGTGGATACAAGAAATTGAATGCATACAAGACTGAAAGGCTAGAAAGGAAAGGACGACAAGTTTGGTGCTAGCACTCAGGTTCTTTGTTAGATTTCAGGACTTTGGAACTACAGGAAGCCACCACCATGGTTAGGGTGACCTGTAGAACCCATGCAGATGGTTCAAAGGGAGAACGCTAGAGGTAGCTGCAAAACCCAACATCTGTCAAAGTCCATACGTCTCCCTATCATTGCTGGAGGGGAAAAAACGGCCAGTGTTTCCCTTCTGCCCCTCAATTCTCAAATAGTGCTGCCCCCTGGGGAGTCCACCAGAGGCCTGCTAGCAATGGATCCTGGGAAATGTAGTTGTCAGGCTTCCAGCCCCTGTGTCACAGAAGAGATGGGACCTGAATGGTGGGAATTTCAAGAGGCATTTGTTACAGGTGGTAACTAGCAGAGTAGACTCCTTCTGTGCACCCGGATCTTTATTCTGTGTGTGGAAGGACTACAGATGTGCTCAGGTGCTCTGAGTAAGGGGCCGCCTTTGAGAGGGCTGTGTGGATGCACACGCTCAAAGAAAGGACGCTGGGTTTTCTCCAGAGGGGGTGGAAATTCTGAAATAATTAGAATGCTTCCAACTCAGATCATTTTTCTCTTTCTCATGCTCCTGTCTCCAATGCCCTCAAATACAAGTACATTGACCTGTGCCCAATGCCCCAGGAAGGAAAGATTTGTGTTGCTATGGCCAAAGCTGCTCCTCTGTCAAGCGGCCAACGGTCTTAGAACAGGGACAGGGCTCTGAGCAAGTTGGAGGCTGTGGTGTCCTGGGAGCCACCAGGCCAACGTCAGACGTAAAAAAAGGTATCAGGGAAACAGCCACCTGGAGCGGCGTCCTTGGTACCAGGGCACTTTGTGGCCAGGATGCTAGAGGATGCCACCGAGCAGCCCCACGGTGCAGGAGCCAGGGAGGGGTTTGAGGCACGGCTGTCACAATTCTGAACTACAGAAAATGCTGCCTCATTCATGATTATGAGTTATTAGTGTGGTCTTACTGGTTCCTTCCCCAAAGATAAGGGTTCAACTTCATTTCCAGAAGCCTGGCCATAAGAATCTCATTACACTAACTGCACTGAGACTGTCCTGGCAGAAACCTGGATCCTGTGGGAGGTGCAGATGGGAGAGGGGACACGAGTCACGGGCTGGGGGTGTCTCTGCTTCTTCTCTCCTGATATAGTCTGAGAGCAGCTGAGCTTCTTTGTTGCTTTGAGTCTTGAACGCTTGAACATATTGAAAGGGGATTTGAAACATACTTGGTCGCGGTTGCAGGGATTTCCGCCGAAGGGCCCCGAGGAGCCAAGGGCTCGCACGCCTGGCCCCCTTGGAATGGCCGCTGCATGAGCTGCAGTGAACCTCAGAGCTGGGGGGTTCGTGGCAACGAGCCGCTCTTTTTAGGTAATATGGAGGGAGTAAGACCAGTGGCTCTGGAGCCAAACCCTCAAGTGGATGTGAACTTGTCAGTGGAGCCAAGACGGAGGCTTTTGGGAGGGTGATGTCATGACTGAGTGGAGCTCGGCGATGCTGCATGGTCATCTGGTCACAATTCTGAGTTAGGGTTGCAGTGCAGCCTTAGCTTTGCAAGCCAGAGAGAGAGGGGAGGGAGGAAAGATGCTACAAGGAAAGGGGGTCAGGGGACCACACACCGGGGCCTGGACACAGCTGTTCTGCTCTGGCTTCCATCCCTGGAGACACAGCTGTCTAGTGGGGGGCTAAGGGGTCAGGGACTGCAGGCTTCTGGCTTTGGAGCCTGCAGCCCTCATCTCCACTGCACCCAAGGATGTCACTGTGTGCAGTTTTTAAGGAAAGGCTCACCGTTCCTCGCCGGGGCGGGGGGGGGGGGGCTCTAGGGGCTGCTGGAGCTTCCTGTAATCTCTCCTGGAAAGGCGGGGAGGGAGTGACACCTCACATGGCTAACATGGATCCATCTGCTGGCCTAGGATGCCTCTTTCAAAGCAAGATATTGGCTGAGTGGAGGCATAAGAGAGGTGAGAGGAGAGAGGCCCCTCTGTGCTGGGTGTCTCCTTGGTATGTGAGTGGAGCAGGGATGGCCCCAGTCAGAGGCCGAAGCCAGAGCTCTGGGTGGATCTCACCACCAGGCACTAGGCACCAAGCCCCCAGCTGGCCGGATTGGATTCCACTTGAGAAAACTTTTGGAATCATCCAGGGTTGACCTTCCACAAACCACAGGGTGACCCAGCAACCGCAGGACTGGGATTGGGGAGCAGGGACAAGTTGGGTCAGAGAATTTGCATAGATTTAAAAGAGCAGCTTGTCCCACTGGGGACTGCATGCCAGGGGTCAAGCCGGGAGTCAGGCGGTGGGGCATAAATCGCAGCTGAGGACGCTGGGGAGCTGCGTGGGGAGTGGGGAGCCTGAGCAGAAGCCAGAGAATGAATAATGGGACCCAGATGAACAGGCCACTCCAGGCAGGGGAAAGGAGGCAGGAAGTGCTGCTGGAAAAACCGCCGTCCCTGCGGAAATAAATAACTGCCCTCTGACAGCTGCAGAGACGCATTTGGGGTCTCCATTCAACCACTCTTAAGCATACCTACTACGTGCAGCAGCTGGACTACTTGTGGAGGAACGAGGAACAAAGCAGACTAGGGCTAGAGAGGGAGAGACCCGATAATAGTCAATTCCTGAAGTGCCCCGTGGGTACAGGGAGCAAAGCCACCCACTGTCACCAGCAAGGTCTGCCCTACGTGTCACTCATATGTACCACGACTGACCCACCACACCCTGCCCCCGAGTTGTGTCCTCTTTGGGGGACGAGAAAGGTGAGGCTTCAGGGAGGGATTAGAAGAAGGTGCCCAAGGCTCTCAGTAGGTCACGGGAAGGGTGCCAGACCCTGCTTCACCTTGGTTTAACACCTTCTTCCCAGGTCCCCTCTCCCTTGAGACAGGGAGGTAAAAATCAGCCATACACCACCCGTCCTCTGCCCTCCTTTCTACAATAAGTGAATGAGCAATTAGGTCATGTCTCCAAAGTCCCCAGTGTCATTTTAGCATTCGAGAGGAGTTATAAATAATAATAGTGGAAATATTGAGATGTACTCATTGACCTTATAGAGCTTAGACTGTATTGTCATGTCTGCCTGCACACCTGTGATTTAACCCAGAAATGGTTACAAAGCCAACAAACCCCACGGGTGGAAAATGAAAAACACACCTGCTAAGGAACAGCAAATGCCAGGGCATCAAAGTGGAGCTGGAGTAATCAGGGGAGACTTCCTGGAGGAGGTAGGTGGGTTTCAAAGGGAATTTTAAAGCATGCACTATACCCAATTGTTGGAGCCAGCCTCCTGGGAAGGTATGAGTTAGTCACAAAAGAAGGATGGAACTGGGGAACAGTGTTCTGGGGCAGGCAACTAGGGAAGGATTTGATTTGCTTTACTCTGGAGGTCTGTGGAGGAGAGTAACCAAGCATGGGCTGGTGAGACCATGTGATTGCAGTGGGAGGAGACCTCTGAGTGCTGGGGACACTGTGCATTGAAAGAGCCTCCTCTCCTGGTTTTCCATCTCCACGCCCATTGGGATCAAACACAGCTCACTGTTTTTGCACACAGAGGGGCTCAGCAATGTCCCTCTGCCTGTCCACACACGGCGAGTGCCTTCCAGGGGAAGAAGCCCTGTGACACACATCCAGCCCCCAGCACAGAGTGGCTGAGGGCAAAGTTGGACTGTGACACCCATGCTGGGCTCTGGCTGCAGGTGCTGTGTGTCCCCACAGGGCTGGCTCTCTGCTGTCCCTCTGCACCCCAGCCTTCCCTCAGCAGCTCTCAGGGCCACACTCACTCTGTAGCTGTCCCTCCGAGAGTGGGTTCCAAAGTGCGATGACATGCATATCAGCGTGCCTCTCCACTCTTGTCCCCCTCCCTCTAGATTATGAGCTTCGTGAAGACAGGGCTGCGTCTGTACCCAGGGCAGAGCCTGCCGTTTATACAAGATTGATAAATAATTGCTAGATAAAAAATGAAGGAATCACAGGCATCCGTGTGTATTTAGTAACAACTTCATCTAACAGGGTCTCTTTGACGTCTACCTCTGTGGTGGCTGATCCAGTGCAGGATATTATTTGACTCTCATGGGTGCCACATAGACGTATGAACAGATAGGGACCAGGGAAACAGGAGTAGGAAAGGCCAGTGGCATGAGCATGACAGATGGACAGTCTCCTCAATAAAAGAGTTGGGTTTATCCAATCTTAGCTCTGAGTTTTTTTACTTGGAGGCAAAGCAGACCCTGGAAATGGTATGTGGTATCCCTAGCAATCATGCTTGGTTGACTTGGATGGACAGGAGATTTGAAACTGCCTCATGTGAAAACAAAGCCCCCGCATCACCCCCGTCTGCCTTGAATACTACTGAGAGAGGATGTGAAGTTTGGAGCTATGGCTGCCATCTTGTGACAATGAGGAACCCAGCATAATCAGTGTGAGGACAGAAAAGCCCAGGACCACCTATCTGAGCTTCTTGTTCTGTGGGAGAATCTAGTGACTTTGTGAATTAAGCTTTTTAAAATTTGGATGTCCTGTTACATACAGTCAGGGGCGTTCCTGACACATGCCATTCCATCACTCATGACAGCCTTCCTCACAGTGTCTCGTTTGCAATGGTAGGGCCTGGTTGGACAGGGGAGCACTGGAATGGGCTGGAACCCTCCCTCTGGGTAGGGAGGAGAGCCAGGAGAAGGGTTACACACCTGAATATGTCACATTGCATGGCTAAAGAAACTGCAGATATCATTGAGGTCAGGGAACTTAAGAGAGAAAGATGATTTTGAATTACCTGAGAAGACCCATTATAATCATGGGCTCTTAAAAATAGAATTTATTTATTTATTTACTAATTTGGCAGCTGGAGTCAGAGAGCTGCTGCAGAGGGGAAGGCAGAGGGATTCCGGTGCTGTTCTGGGTGGAGGGAGTGATGGGGAAGGTGGCTTCGGGGAGCTGAGAGAGGCTCCTTTTTGACATATGGCAAGGACACAGATTCTGCCAACACTAGAATGATCTTGGAGGCACATTTCCCCCCACAGCCTCTAGATAAGAGTCTACACTAGTGGACACCTTGATTGGGGCCTAGGTGACCCTAGGCAGAGCCACACTGCGTGGGGACCTCTGACCTAGAGAATTGTAAGATAAGAACCCCACGCTGTGCTGAGCTGCAGGGTCTGTGGTCATTTGTCACAGCAGCAACAGGAAGCTAATACATCCTCTTACCTGGCTTTGCAGAGCCTCCTGGATGCCAGCCCAAGTCTCAAGTGATATTCTCTTTTCCTTAGGAGGAAAAATGCCAACTACTCCTAATTCTATGCTTCTTGGGCCTTGGTCTAGGAACTAAGAAACCAGTTCCTGCTAATTTGCCAGCGGCAAAGCTGGGAAATCTTTTGGTCGAGGCTTTGGAGTGGATTTCATAGGAGACTCCCAGGAGTTCACAGGGGTCAGGAGTGGTGGCACTAACCAAGCCAGCAAGGCTGTCTGTTGCCCTGGCTCAGCTTCCTCTTACAAGTATGACTTCCGGCTTCACTTCAGAGGGATCCAGCCTCTCATTAACTTGGGGCTGACTCAGCCCAGGGTCTTATGGGATTTGATACCTAGGCTCCAGAGTGTCTAGGACCAGGACAGGAGACCACAGGATCTGTCCAGGCCCTACCTGCTGGCTAATGCCTCCTTCTGCTGATGGTGAGTGTTTTTGATTCCCGGAAGCCACCTCATTAAAGCTGCTAATTGGACCTGTCTTCCTCCAGGGAGGCCACCAACTCTAAAGATGGAGCTCTTTGGACCACATAGACTCTTCTGCACCTCTGCAAACTCCCTGGGCACAGCTGTCCACTCTGCCTCCGAGAATCTGGTGGAAGCACTCAACACATCAGAGCCCAGGGTAACAATATTGGCGATCTGGTTCCCTCTTCCACAACAAACTCCAGGTCCCGTGGCTTTCCTCCAGGAAGTGCCCTCCAGGGCCACCCCCACCCCCACCCGATCACTGATGGCCACAGATTCAGTTCCATCAGTCACTCTCGCACCCACACGGGCACGGTCCAGAAACCCATCATCTACTGTCTTCTACTGAGCCCTAGGCTTGGCACTGGTGCGAGGCAATAGGGAAAGGCTGACATACGTGCCCCCTGGGGACGCGCTCCCCTCTGGGGGACGCTCACTAGGGAGGAAGAGCGCGGCCCTGCGGTTAGGGCTGCTGAGGCGTGGATCCTGTCTCTGCTGTTTGCGACCCATGTGGGCCTGTGCTGTCTGGCCACTGTCTCACACCCTCACCTGCAGATAGCAGCAACCATCACACCCGTTTCACAAAGGTGGCGATGAGGGTGGGATGCGCAGCAGTGAGAGCGAAGCTCACACTCATTATCATCATTTCTGCTTGCCTCTCTCGGGGGTGGCAAGCTGTCACCTGAACTGTCGATTCCCGACCCACCGCTGTCATCGTACTCCGGATACACTTGCTTTTTTTTTTTTTTTTAAAGAAAGAGGGACAGTGAGAGAGAGAAAGAAAAAGTGAGAAGCAATTGTTTATTTAGTTTTTTCACGTGACTTTGTTTCTCTAACACTTTGTTGTGTACGTGGTGCTGGGGTTTGAACCCGTGACTTCGTGCATGCCAGGCAAGCGCCGTAACCGCTGAACCACCGCTCCAGCCCCACACTTGTTATTTTTAAAACAGACAAATGCCTTCTTCTGTCAAGTTTGGGCATTGTGGTAGGGGCCCTGCTGGTCAGCAAGCTAAAGTCTTGACCTTGGACAGAGATGGGCCGTCCGGCTTCAACACAAGCTCCGTGCACATGAGCCCTGCCCCTCAGGGTCCAGCATGCTGCCTCACACGTACTTGGTACCCCATTCACATTTTCTGAGTGAATGAATGAAAGAACAATGTGGTTTGGAATTTTCTTCCCCGCAGTGCTGGGAATCAAACCCAGGGACCTTCTACCACTGTGCTACATCCTCACCCCTTTTTATTTTATTTGAGATTCTTCTGAACCTCTGCAAACTCCCTGGGCACAGCTGTGCACTCTGCCTCCAAGAGTCTGGTGGAAGCACTCAACACACGGAGCCCAGGGTGATGATGTTGGAGACCCGGTTCCCACGCTCCTGCAACTTGCTAAATTGCTGAGACTGGCCTCAAACTTTTGATTGTCCTTCCTCAGCCTCCCTAGTGGCTGGGACTACAGGTGTGCCCCACTGTGCCCAGTCCACTTTGGGCTCTAGATGGAACACTAGAGAAGCATCTTTCCATCTAGAGCCCAAAGTGCACTGGGCACAGTGGGGCACACCTGTAGTCCCAGCCACTAGGGAGGCTGAGGAAGGACGTCATCTCTCAATTTGTGAGATGCAATTTGTTATAAAGTTTGGGTCTTTTTCCCAGGGTGCAAGGCACTTCATAATTATCACCCACCAGGTGATCTGCAGCCTTCACATGCCTCAAGGTTCCCAGCCCTGAGCCTGGGTCTGGGCCTCCACAGCCAAACTGGGAAGAAAGGCGCTCAGAGGTCCCTTCTCAGGAGGAGAAGAGCCTGTCCGCTGGGGTACAGGGTTGCAGGCCTTGTCAGACCTTGCGGTGGAGAAGCTTGGCATTTGACCTTTGCCTTCTGAGGCACCAGCTCCACCCCGGTAATGCTCTGGCACAGAACTGGCTTTGGAAGCTGGGGAGACAGGAGTGAGTAATGGCTCCACCCTCTAGGGTGGAAAGGAGATTTGCATACAGGTAGGGTGCGCCTCTGTGGGCTGGATTAAGGCATTTAGAAGTCTAATAATAGGCTTTCCAGCAGGTACACTTGGGAGACCAGTGGGATCCCTGCAGACTTTGGGTTGATTCACCTTCCTAGGGCAGGTTTCCGTAATAGCGCCTCCAGTGGGATTCCAAATGTGGGTTCCTTGTCCCCTGTGGGGGAGGCTGCCACTCTGCCTGGAGGCTGCCAGCCCGGCTCACGAAGAAGGCATGGTCCTGACCTTCTGGAGATCTGAGGTGGTGACGCTTTTCTGAGTCATGGCTGTTGAGCCAGGCTCCTGTCCCTGAGCCTCTCCCTCTATCCCCATCTCCCCTTGCGCTTCACAGCCTGGCTCTTGCAGAGGCTGAGGAAGCTCCCCGCGTGCAGGCACCCAGGGACATTAGGCACCTCTGAAAGGCCTTCGTGGGAGACTGTGCTAGGAGGTTGAGCAAACATGGACTTCTCCTGGGTCTCCCTCTCAGGAACCTCTCAGCCTCCACCCAGTGCTCGCTTTCCCTGAACCAAGCCTTCTTAACTTTTGAATTTGTCCCCCTTCTCGATTTTTCCTGTCACCCCATCTATGCCACTCCCTGCCTCCACACAGGCTTCTATCTTGCATTCTCTACCCTGCCCTATAATCCCTTGCTGCAGCCCTCCTTTGTTTTTTATTCATTACGCACATCTGAATTTTCAATTATGTAATGTTGGGGTGATTTCAATGGGTGATTTCAATAGAGCTGCTACCTGTATGGAAATGGACAATTATACACTGCACAATTGCAAGCCGTGGTGGTGGCGGGGTATTTACATAGATTAAGATGTGACTGCACACCTGGAATTGTGCAGTATACAATCTGGACACCCAGAGATGGCAGCTCACTGGGTTTTCAGCTCCTGGTAGAGTAGCTGGCATTTGGCAGGCGCTAGATAAATGCTAATTGAATTGACACATGGATGCAACTTAACCAGAAAGATAATATATGCATCCTACAAATCTTAGTGAACCCAGATATAATCAAAAGACCCTAGAGCATACAAATATTTTTGTTGGCATTTGATCAAAATGGCAATAATATTGATCCATCATCTTTCATTTCCCAACACAGTCCAGGGTTCCTCAATTCTCCCAACAAACCTGAGGAGTGAGCCTAATTATTATCTTCTTATTGCAAAGGAGGAAATTATTCCTTAGGGGCAAAACCACATGGGTCCTAGGAGGCAGCACTGGGACTGGACCCAGTGCTGTCTGACTCCCAAGCCCGTACTCCTGCCCTGGACCCCAACACCAATGTGCAAGGTCAAGACCATCGCTCTACTTCTGCCCCAAATCTTGCTATGTCCTTTAAAAGCAAACAAGAAGTTTTGCTTTTAAAGTCACACTTTGAAAGTGTGACTCCACAACAGCCTCTTCCAGGTTGCTCTGGGTCAGTGGGTAAGAAAACCAGCTTGTCCACATGCGCCCTGGCTCACCAGCCACCACAGGGACAAAAAGGAGGCTCAGGTTACCTGAGGCTTTGTTTTGGCCTCTCTCTCCAATTCCAGAGGGCTTTTTCCAATTAGCTGGGGGCAGGTGGAGAGAGGTGAGGCCTACTCCTGAGCCCTGGGGTCTAACAACTCTCTCCTCTTGCAGACCCTTCTGCATGCAATTTCCTGGAAGGCTGGTAGAATTAGGCCTGTTTCAGAGCTGGGAAAAGTGAGGCTCGTTGAGATCAAATAACTTCTTAAAGCTTCTTTAACTCAAGAATGGCAGATCTGAGAGTGGAGCCCACATAGGGCCTTTCAGGACCTAAAGTCCACCCTTACCAGAATGCTCTGTGGCTCCAACTGTCCCTAAGACCTCTGGGGAGGTGGACAATGTGATGGCCTGCCAGCCCCTTCCATTCCTCCCCCACCACTGGGCACCCATTCTGTAGTCTCAAGCTGTCTGACTCCGAGTGAAGGGCAGGACTGATGTCAGGCATCTGGGGATGGGTGGGATGGGTGGGATGTCTGGGATGACTCTCTCCCTCTGACCCCCACCGTGCATGGTGTGGTATCTGCGCAACTATTGCAGTTGTTGAGCCCACATCTGGGAAATGATGCTGCAAAGAAGGCAAATTCCGCTCCCCACGAAAGGACAGTGCTGAGCCCATTCAGAGAAAGGGAGTCATAGTCCCCATCAAACCACTCAAGGTTGAACCACTCCCAGACATTCAGTTGCACTTTCTAATGTTTCCATATTGTTCAAGTCCATTTTGGGCAGGGTTTTCTCTGAATTGCAGTAGAAATGAATCTATCATAGGGGTTGTTTTCTCCCTGTCTGGTCTCCATTCAAAGCAACTGGTTGCAGATGGGGTGGAGAAAGAGCGATGGAGGTGCAGGGATACTGACGGAGCTGTGTGCAAGCAGGAAAAGGAAAGAGGGAGGGGACTTTGGAAGATGGTGAGGGTGAGCAAGGAAGGAGGCAGTGAAGGTGGAGATGATGTTGGAGGCAAAGGTGTACTGGAGGAAGTGGGTGAGGAAATGAGGGAGGGGAGGTGGCCACGGTACCTCTAGCAGTGCCCTTCTGGATTTGGGCCAACCCACCTCTGGCCAGCAAGGGGAAGTCACCTATCAGGGGCCAAGGTTGGGATAAGGGCGTTAGTGTGGACCAGGCAGGAACCAGGAGTGAGAGGCAGGAGTCTGCAGTTCCTTGTGGCTTGATTTGAGGAAGCCACAACAGGCTTCCCAGATCTTTGTCACAGAGAACTAAACACAGGAAATTTTGCCTGCTTCAAGAAGAGGGAAGCTTTAGCTATGGACAGAACTTGGTGAGGTTCCAGGGAAGGAAGGTGGACCTGCTATACTCTGTAAAGGTGGAGTTTCAGGAAGCTGAGAGGACAGTGCCATTGTGGAACAAAAATGGGTTCCATAGTAGTCCTTAGAGTAGTGAGCCTCTACATGTCTTTAAAATAAAATCTTTATTCCCAGGAAGCTGGCCCCATTTTACAGAATGCATCTCTGTTGGTAAGCAAGGCACTCCCAAAGAGAGGGGTGCACGCAAGGTTATTTGGGCAATGGCCCAAGTTTGCCTTCTCTTTGTGCATTCTCTCTCTGCATCTACTCTTTCTAAGATAGTGCAGTCAGGGCCCCACAAAGTGGCATTGGGCCTCCTCTTTCTAAAAAGATACCCATGCTATTGTCCTTACACCAGTCCATCCCTCTCCCAGAACTTTTGGTTATAGAAGACTGGTGAGCAAATTAAAAATCTTGCCCAAATGCAGCTGTGTGGCTTGAATTATGTTTCTTAATCTCTCTAGTAGGTATAACCAGGTCACAAGGAAGCTATCATATTAAGAAAAAATGTACATCAAAGCACAAATCCTGACATATAGAGATGTTGAATGAAATAGTCAAAGAATACATCCATGCAACATATAGGAGGATTGATGACCACGGTGCTTGGTTGCAGACAAAAGAGTCTACCCCCACTAGTTGGTACTATATAGAGTACTTAAGAGTCTTCTGAGTTTCTCAGAAGGCCAAGGAACCAAGGCAAGATACTACACAACCAGAACAAAGCAAACTACAGAAATCTGTAGGGGATCTGTCAGGATGGTTCCAGAAGGAAAAAAAAAAAAAGACAAATGTTTCCCCAGGGGATCCAACATTCCCACACACAGGGTGGGCTATACTCACTGTTCATTGCCACTTACATGCCTCATGTGGGGATGCCACTTGACAGACCTGGGCTGCCGGGGAGCAGCTCCTGGAATTCAGGTAGGGCAGGTGCTTATCAGGCTGTTCGTAGGGTCTGTTCTGGGGCCTCTCAGAACATTCTGGCTTCTAAATCCAGGGACCAGAAAGAGCCAGTCACACTGGGGTTCCCACCTCAAGTCATGGCCTGTAGCTATACACGCGGTCTCAGCCATGCTCCTTCACCCAGCACCAAAGGCCCCAGAATCCATCCCAACTACTCCCTCGGCCTCCCATTCAGCCTCTTCTGGCTCCAGCCTCCTGACAGCCTGTGGGAAATTGGGGAAAGGTGGGCACTGTGCATATGGGCTCAAAAAGTCTTGAGTTCCAGGTACAGCTCTGCTGTTTATTTGCTGCAGCGTAACTGGGACATAGGATTTCCCTTGGGCTCTAAACCTCTTCTCTTCACCTCCCATTGTCACAAGGCTCCAGAGAAGGCACATGTGGGACAAGTGCTTGGTGAAGGCAGAGTGCTTCGCTGCCCACCACTCAGAGCCTTCCTGTCCTTCAAGGCTCTGCTCCACAGGGACCTCGCCCATCAATCCTGCCTGGATCCAACTCTTCTGGGATTGTCCTCAGAACATGCTCGGCCTTCTTGGAAACATCCTTCAAAGCTGCTAGTTCTCGTCATTAAAGGGTTGAGCTGAAATTTAGAAGCAACTGAAAGGCATTTGAAGCCAATCCCAGTGAATTAGATGAGTAATCAAACTGGGGAGCTGAAGTTTTTGGTCAATAACGAGGTGGGATGGAGTGGTTTATTATTTTTTCCACGTGGCCCACACAAATGGACTCTGAAGGCAATTCCAAAAGAGATGCCACAAGGTACTTGAGCGATGGCAGCTTCCCTGGAATCGGATGGAGCTTTCCAGTGGAATGTCTTTGGAGTCCTTGCCTGTTTGCTGAAAAAACACAGTCGTTATTTTATAATCACATCTTGCATAAACATCAGCGTTTCTCTCCTGGCTTTGAAACTGGAATATATAAACAGTGTTCCCTCAATTTATTTTGAGCAAATGACCATGCTCAACAGGCAAGAACCTATAAAGATGGAATATATGGATGTGCGATCCTGGTGTTGTAATTAAGTCAGACTTACAGTGCAGTTAGTTTGCTGCATACTTAATCATTTACATAGTCGTTGCCATGTGGCTTGGTAATAATGCAGAGAGGTGCTTTGCCTAATTCTGGTACAACCAATTCAAGCACTTTGGACAGTGGCTGGGACAGAGAGAGGGAAGGATAGAAGGGGGGCCAGCTCTCCAGGCCTCTCCTTTGACACTCCCACCTCAACAGATCTCCTCTTGGCACCAGAGGCCCTCTGACTCCAGCTTCAGTGTTCTCCCATCATGGAGCCTGTGGGCCAGCGCTCTGAGAACAGAGGGCTCTGGATGCTGCCAGTTCTGTCTTCTGGAAGAAGAAAAATGAGTTAGAGCTTGGGACAGTGCCCCTGAGGCTGGGAGGCAGATGGCTCCTATGCAAGCTGACGGATCCAAATGGGAATAGGGTTTCCTCCCTCTCTGGCAGGTGACTCCCCAGGCTTGTTAACTCCCTGAGCCTCAGCAGACTCAGCAATTCAGTTGCAGGGTTCTGTGGTCATGCTGTGCACAGTAGGTACTCTATAAAATAAATCTTGGTCCCTTCTCCCTTCTGGCCCCTGAGAAGCTGGGAAGCCACAGAAGTCCCAAACCAAAGGCAAGGGAACTAGACTGGGAACAGGAACAGCATGTTACTTTTCAGGGCCATCAGAGGTGTCCTGTGCAGAGCTGTTGAAGTATGACACCCTTCCCTTCCATCTGAGTAATCCCCAAAGCCAACATGGAAGCAAGAGGTATTTTAATAGGGCTAGAGGAAAGAAAGAAGGACTCTGTCAAGAAATAATAATGGGGCATGGCCCCCTTGTGAAACCCCCAGTGACTAAAGACATGTGGGATTAGGGCACAGGCTTGGGCCCTGCGTTTGAGGCAGATGGTGTGGAAGGGAGGGACCTACTGGAGGGAAACCAGAGAAAAGGGATCAAGCGACATGGGGTCTTTTCAGCTTTCTGCATATTGAGAAACTGTTCCCTAATCATCTGGTGGCTGAGCTATTTCTACTCATCACTGAGGGGTGCCCTGGGCTTGGGGGCTTGAGGACAAGCAGACATGGACATGCGTCCGGAGGTATGAAGAGCAGTCAGGGCTCCACTAGATGTCCCAGGCAGGCGCCAGGCAGGCTGGCCTTCCAGGTCTGCACTGTCCAGAGCCCGAGAGAGGCGGCCTGCAGAGCCTGTGTCGTGTCTGGATTCTGTTCCAGGTGAGTGGTCCAGTCCTGGAGGTACCCCACCAGGGGGAGGGGGAGACATCCAATCCTTTCTCTGGGGAGAGATAGAAAGAGGAAGAGAAAAAGAGCAACAGGTCTGAAGAGTCCAGAAAGCCAGAGAAAATGAGATTGTCAGAGCCCAGCCCTCCCTGTCCTCCCCCAATGCAGGCCTTTTACAGGCCTAAAGACGACCGTGACTCATTCATTAATTTGAAGAGAAAACGGATGCAAACAACAGAATAGTCCAGACACAAGCATTCTTCTAATGCCTTCTGTTCCCCAAACACACATTTTAAACCAGATTCCTTTGGCTTCCCAGAATGTCTTAATTTTATGTTTTCATGAGTGATTAGAGAGAAGAATTCTGAACTCATGGTGGGGGCAGCAGGCAATGAAGGGACTGAAGAACAGAGGCCCTGAGCTGTGCATGGGACAATGACAGCCTGGCCCCCTCGTGCAGGTGAGGGGCCTGAGAACTGGCCTGGGGGGGGGGTTGTCCCCACTCTGCCTTCCTCCCTGCCCTTCTTCCCCCCTGCCGTCCTGCACACTCACACCCTCTCTTGCCATTTCTCTTCCTCTGGGTTTCCTCTAAGAAGCTGGTCCCCTTAGGTCACCTGGGACACAGCCCCTTTCCTTGTCTTACAAAAAAGTGTTCCCAAAACTCTCCCCAGGCAGACCAGCCTCTGCCTGGCTCCTTTGCAATGCAGATCAGACTTCCCTGTTTCCCTGCTCCGCTTAACCAATCATTTGAAAAAGCAACACTGTATGAAGGGACGTTTCTTTCTGCTTGTGCTTTTATTTTATTTTTTTTCCTTTTTTTGAACCAGCACCTTCTTTTTCTTCTTGTCCCCAGCCCCTTCTGCACCTCTCCTGCCCCAGATGCTTGCTTTGGCTTGGGGGAAGAGGTTTTTCGATATCTGACACCTCTTGAAAGTGTAGTTTGGCAAACAGGGAGTTGAAATTCACTCCAGCAAGCCAGGCCTGCACTGGAGCTGCATAAAAACACCTGGGTATATCCTAAGGTTCCTGGGGTCGATGAAAGCCAGACCCTCTGTCTAAAAACACAGCAGCAGGGGCTCTCCACCCCTCCCGGCCCTGCCGCCTGCTCTGTTCCCTGTCCTTTGAGCACTGAAATCAATTAACAACCTTGGTACTGGAAACAGGTGGTAGAAACAGGCAGGAGGAGGCCTGGCTGGATCAGGAGCATCTTTGCAGAGTTTGGATGAGGGATTTTTGAGATGGGCATCTGGACTTGTCCCCTGATCCTCTTCTTCCTCGTCATCCCCCCAGGCCCTGCTGCCACCCTCCTCCAGGCCTGGTTTAGGGCATTCCTGGAAATGACAGGGGAGACTGTCAAGGTGTCTTTCACAGGCCTCCCCAAGAAGCCCCCTCTCCCCACAACCACCCAGGAGGCTGTGGAAGTTGGTATACCTCCCCTTCCTAGCAATCAAAACCATTTTCCACGGCTTACACGTGGGCGGGTTTCAATGGCCCCATATGAACTAACAAACACCCTGTTTAAACAAACAGGTTTTAAGGTGCAGTGGAACACATCAGTGGGGAAAGCCGTAGCTGGGCTTTCAGTGGGTGGATGGAGGAATGTGCAAACTGTGAAACCAACAGAATGTTAACCGGTCCTGGCGCTGGGCAGGAGGGGGCTGCAGCACACACAGGCAGACACAACCAGACACGGGCACACACACACAACCGCGCATGCGTATCATCACGGTCTTAATGAAGGGATTTTGCTTCATGTGATTTACACTTTTATTATGCATGTATCCCACACATTTAAAAAATTTCCCCTAGGTGCAAAAAGTTAAAGAAAAAATGAATTCTAATACCTACCTACTTACCTTCCTTCCTTTCTTCTCCCCACCCCCAGCTCTAGGGGTTGAATCCAGGGGTGCTCTATCTCTACACTACATCCCCAAGCCCCCCATTTTTATTTTGAGACAGAGTCTCGCTAAATTTCCCAGGCTGGCCTTAAATTTGCAATCCTCCTGCCTCAGCCTCCCAAGTAGCTGGGATTATTCAGTTTCTTTTTAAATTGTGTTCTCAGAGGAGAGTGATGTTGCTGAGAACAGTCTTCCACTCCATGGAGAGCCTGCGGTGGGTGCAGGGCTCCCTGTTCTCTGGATCAGCTTCCCGGTAATCCAGGCTCCTTCTCTTGGGACCCGTTTCCTGCTCTGCTGTGCAGTGAAAGCGTGAGGCCTGATGAGCCTGAGAGCTCTCTGAGCATTGATTGATGGTTTGGAAACCTCAAATGCATAAAGGCTTTGGTTACTTTGCAATTTATCCTTTTGCTCCCACTCAGTCCCAGCCCAGCCCAGCGCCCGTGCTAATGGCTTGCAGTGATTCCATTCAGACCGCCTGTGAGCATTTCTCTAGGATGTCTGTGCTTGTTCTCTGTTAAGGAAGGGGAGGAAAGTGGCTGAGCAGCCACCAGGAACTGCAGTCTATGTGAGGGCCACACTGTGCTAGTCAGGCAAAGCCTCTTGGTGTCCCTTGGGTCAAGTGGTGGGCATAGACCACAGATGGGGACAGTCTTGGAATTGTGCCAAACGTTCATCTGGATGGCTTCAGGGCAGGGCCCTTGAGGCTGTACCTGGGATTTCTTACTTACCTAACTCCAGTATCCCCGCACAGGGCTGGGCGGGGGAGCTGAGAGCTGAATCCCTTCCTGGCTAAGTGCTTAACTTTTCTTTGGCTCCACACGCATGTTCCAAATACAAGGGTTTACATATAGACATATCTATTTGCAGATAATTTGTCTGAGCCCTTATTATCCTGTAATTGGGTTAAATACTGCTGTGTAGGCAGCAGCATACCAAAGCCATTGCCGAATCCTTGCAAGACCTCAGGCCCCCCCTCCTTTCCTCCTGCAGGCCTATTGGAAGAAAAAGGTAGAAATATGAATTAAAGAAAGGAGAATATATTTCTTAGTTGGAATGAGCTATTTAAAGAACAAGCCAGATGTGCAAATAGACAATCTTCCCCTTGCTCTTTATATTTAAAAAACTGTATGTGATTTTGTGTGTGTGCTTG
The DNA here is from genome assembly GCA_004027875.1 of Aplodontia rufa. Classification (NCBI taxonomy): domain Eukaryota; kingdom Metazoa; phylum Chordata; class Mammalia; order Rodentia; family Aplodontiidae; genus Aplodontia; species Aplodontia rufa. The sequence continues at coordinate 100,438 of PVKS010002750.1, forward strand.
TGAAAGAGAGAGAGAGCAAGAGTGCACAGGAGACCAACACACCTCAGTAAATGCCACTGGTTGGTGGGTCTGCTGTCACTGGATTTGGTGCAGTGAGTCCCTGGCCTACTCAGCAGGGCCTAGGGCTGAGCTCTTCACAAAGGTCACCCATGCTGACTTTTCACAAAGACTTATTACCTTGCCGGGAGTCCTCAGGTCAGATACAGCCCTTCTAGAGGACCCCTGCCCTATCCTGGAATCCCCTACGATTCATGGGGCCTTTCTGGGAGCCCACCTGGCTAGCGGCCTGAACACAAGCATTCATAGTCCCCCGCTTGATACTGGACATCGGCCTCACGTTACCTGGCTCTCTCTATAGAAAGCACTCTCTTAGTATTTTAATGGTTTTGTAGAACTCTTCCTAAAATGTGCATATATTGGGGCTGAGGCGTAGCTCAGTGGTAGAGTGCTTGCCTATACCGTGTGAGGCCCTGGGTTTGATCCCCAGTGACCCCCCCCTCCACCGGCTTGGCATTGAGTGTCACAGCTAAGCACAGAGCCAGAGGGCATCATTTACTATCTGAGGTCTTGACAGTGCCAGTCATCAACCTCACAGAGTGATGTCCTTGCCCTTCTGGGGGAGTGGGAGGATGAGATGAGATCAGCCCATCATCCCTTCCCCCTCTGCTTCGCCTCGCCGGTGTTCGGTCACCTTCTGCCCTGCCTGCCTGGTCACTGACAGCCTTGCTTTACCACCCCTCCACCTCCCACCCTTCAGCCCTCTCTTCTGCTCTCCTTTCCTTTCCTGGTGCTTTTGGTCAGAATAACCTTTCCAAAAATGTTAATCACCTTGTGTCTCTCCTAGATCCAACCTTCAGAATCCCCTAAAGCTCCGAGGCAGGTTGTGAGAGCCTGATGGTTGCTCCTCACCCTGCCGGGCTCCCTCCTGGTGCCCTGCACCCCATCCCTGGGCAGTCAGCACCTGCAGGCCTTGTGTCTTTTGCCCACCTTCTTCTTGACTGATTTCTATTTCTCTTGGGCTCCACCCAGCTGTTGGCTCCTCCTGGTAGCTTTCCCAGAATGCATTAGGTCCACCTGCACTGTGCTCATTCATTCCCTGGGCTCATTCCCCACCAGTCCTTCCTATTAGTCCACATAAACCTCTCGAAGGCTGAGCCTGCCTCCACCCCCTGTGTCCCCATCATCCGAGGCAGTGTCGACGAGCAGCCAGCTATCCATCCTTGCGGCTCCACCGTCAAGAATGCTCTTGATGACCTTGTGTCCTCAACACCAGTGCTAGGGAAGGTGATTATGACCCTAGGAGCTGCAGGGTTGAGTAAGGCTACTCGTCTCCACTCTAAATAGGCCTAAACCACCAGGGCTTTAAAATAGTCCTCCTATTTGTTCCGCTGTCAATTCTCACCTCTTGCTGCTGACTATGTGTCTCGCTTTATGCCCAGTTATTGGGCAAGGGCCTCACCTCCCTTAAAAATTCAATTGCAGGGCTCTGAGCTGTTTTCTTCACCAAGCAGGAGTCTTGTTCCCCACCTTTGTCTCTCTGACTTCATCACGGGCGGCTGGGTTGGCAGGCATTTGGATTTTGGACCAGCAGTGAGGGCTGCTGTGTGTATGTGTGTGGGGGGGGGGGGTGAATTACTTTATGTAGATGTGGAGAGGTGGGTGGACTGCGTGTCAGCTGTAGCCATGAGAGCTTCCGGATTGATTCAAGAGCTAATTTGATTAAGAATAACTTTAATTCCTGGAACCTGCTTTGAAAGCTTGCATCTGTGTAAATGTCAAGTTTCTTAGTGTCAAATTTAAACCACAAAAGGATGGATGTTTTGCTTAAGCTGGAGGAGGACTGGCCCACTTGGAAGAAGGCCGCCCTGGAAGGCCAGATGGGGCAGTCCGGGCCCCAAGGTGCCTCTCCTCTGACCCGGTGTGCACGTGGCAGCGTTGACTGTAGACATGCCCTGTCTCCGAGGCAGGGCCACACCAGTGCACAGCTGAAGGCACAGGTGCATCCTCCTAGGAAAATGCCTGTGTCTGGGAGAGGCCCAGGCACTGGATTCACCTCAGATATGGGACAGCCCACCATCAAGCTTCAGGAAACAGATTTAGCTCAAAGGAGAATGGGAGACTGCACCGTAGACCTGGCGGGAATAAAACCACAAATGGGGCAACAGCAGGACCTGCAGAGACCCTGGTTTCCTTAACTAATGAGTAGCAAGAAAAAGAGACTCTTATCCTTGAGGTGGGATAATTCTTTGTGTTTTTTTTTGGGGGGGGAGGTTGCTGAGCTATGCAGGATGTTTAGTGGAATCCCTGGCCTCTACCTACTAGATGCCTCTAGAACCACCCAGTTGTGAACCAAAACCATCTCCAGACATTGTCACATATTTTGAGAGTAAAATAGCCCCAAGTTAAGAACTCCTTAAGACTTAAGAAACATACTGACCAAAACCTATATATGGACCTTATTTGGATACAGAAACAAAGTGTTTAAAAAGAAAAAAAGGAACATTTAGGAGATAATCATAGAGCTGCGTATTTGATGCTATTAAAGGATTTTAAATTTTCAGATGTTTTATGACATTATGAGTACCTTTTTAAAATTCCTTATATTTTCAAGATATATATTGAAATATATGAATGCAACAATCATGAGGGATGGCTGATGTGTGGGGTTCATAATTCCTAGCCTCTGTATTTTTTATATATTTGAAAAATTTCACATACAATATGTAAAAGAGGAAAGAAAAGAATAAAAGGAGGGAAACAGGGGCTGGAGCTCAGCAGTTGGAGTGCTTGCCTGGCATGAGCAAGGATCTGGGTTCAAACCCCAGCACCACATACGCAACTAAGTGTCAGAGAAACTAGGACAGATAAAAAAGAAATGAAGTTGAATCTTTCTCTTTCTCTCTGTCTCTCTCCATAAGGGAAACAAAAAAGAGGGAAATAATTGTGAGGACTTTGAAGCTGGAGACCTTTTCATTTTTCCTCCTCAAATAACCGCTGTCACATTCTCATCGCCTTTTCCAAATCTGCCCTTTAATCAGATCCCTCTGGAACCCTGTGTCAGTGGCATTTACCACCCTAAAGAGCTCAAGCTGTGCAAAGAAAAGTCGCGTTCGGTGGAGTCTTTGCTCCATGAGAATTTTAATTGTGAATGTTATCGGCATGACCTATCTTGCCCAAGCCACTCTCTCCGTAATGAGTTTTGGCAGTAAAGGGCAGGCATGCCACAAATGGCTTTGGCATGCAAGCACCCGGGAATGAAGGAAGGGGCCGATGGGCAGAGTTCAAGGTCGACAGCTGGGTGTGGGAGAGATGTGGTAATAAATAAGTCATGGTCCCTGCCTAGAGGAGTTTGCTGTCTACCGGTAGCTAGAGATGTTTAAACAACTAATGCGAAAGTAATTCAGGAGGAAGTCAACGCTAAGATTACTCTACACAATGCGACAGGGCATGGCCAATTTCAAGGAATGAAGAGAGCGAAGTCCCAGCTAAAACCTTGGGGACCATTCTCAGAAAGAGCGGCACAAATTCTTATGACATCCAGTTGCTTTTTTTGATTCTTTCAGTTGTGAAATCATAAAAGCCTCCATACACTAACAGATTTATGGTGGGGGGGGGACTTGGCTGGCTGCAGAGGGGGAGAGTCTGTTTACATTAAAGGGGGGGGGAACCCAGTTGAACTACTGCAAGAAAACCAAAAATCAGAAAAAGCTGCTGATGGCTTAATATGCTCTTTAGCGGCTTCAGAAGATCTGAGTCATGTCTTTTCCTAATATGTCTTCTCATGTCAGAATCCACCACCTCAAAGGGAAGCGGAAGATGGTCTTACAGAGACCATGCTCAAGACAGCCACCACATGCGAGTGGTGCCAATGTGTTAGCTCATCGCCCAGAGCGCAAAGCTCTTTTAGGAAATTGATTTTCCTTGGATAAAGTCACTTCCCCTCTCTGCACCTCAGTTCCACTGTGAGATGAAGCAGTTGGAGGAGATCAAGCATGGAGAATTTGCAGCACGCTTGCCACTCTGTACCGCTCCATGCCTGTGCCAGACGGCGCTAATTGATCTAAGCACCCACCCCACCGAGCCCAGACACGCTGGGTACACTTGACAGAGGATTCCAGGCACCCACAACCCATCAGAGGGAACAGGAGCTTGCCTCAAACCTACTTATCATCTCTGGCCTTCGACATCCCAGAATCCTATAAGTAAAAAAGCCCTGATAGAGCACCCAGCAAAAACCTCAGCACACAATGCATTCACACCATTGTTATCAACAAGCGAGAGGTTATGGAGAATCTGCCACTGGCTGAGTGCTGTGACGGGAGCTGAGATTTGGGCAGAAGATGTAGCCCCCTCATCTCCTTCCTCCCACACTTCAGGAGCTTACAATTTGGGTGGGGAGAGAGGAATTTGAGAGGAAAGACCAACACCAATGCAGAGTTCAGTGAGTGACTTCGGACAACCAGGCTGCAGGAGTTGGAGGTGGAGGTGACATGGAGGGGGCAGTTGGAACAGGTTTCCCAAGAGCTGGAGTCTTGAGTTAAACCTTGAAAGATGAGCAGAGCAGATAGTCAGAGGAGCCAAGGCCACCCAGTGGGTGGGCTCCTGTTCCGGGTCCTCCTAGTGCTCTCAGGAGTGATACACAAGCCCCCTTCTCTGTCTTCTTTGCCCTGGGCTCCATTCTTCGCTCATCCTCCCAAAGATGCAATATCCTCAGGGATGTTAGGTGCTGAGGCCATCCTAACAGAGTCCGATGACATTCAAAGGCCTCTTTGCTCTCCACAAGGGAAATACCTGGAAGTTTACTGGCATATGAGCATTTTACCCATTTGCCCACATACACAAGAGGTTTGGAACGAGAGGCTCAGGGAGTGGCTGAGCTTAACAGGATAAGCCTGGGTGTCTGCACGCTGTATTCCTACTACCTAGATCTTTTATCTGCTTTCAAAGTCACTACTCCAAAACCTTCACTGAAGAAATAAGGCTGGCCAAGGCAGACTCTGCCGGTATAAAGTCTGCTTTAATGGAATGTATGACAGTGTACTGGGAAAGGCACTGTTCACTATGTGTAAAAGGAACGAACAATTGATCTTAATTGGGTGCTAAAAAAATAATTGGGAATGGGCCTCAGAGGGGTGTATTAGAGGCATCCTGTGTCTCTTGGGTCTGACCACAGCTTGATGGGGCAAGAGACTGAAGACCTGTCCTCCCCTCACTGTAACCAGGTTTTGATGCAATTGGAGCACAGTCCCTGGACTGTGAGCCCTGGGAGAGCCCAGTTTCATAACAAACACCTCAAGCAGCCCCCAGGTCACCAATGATCCCATCAGATGAACACTGCCCACTGCACAGGGTCATTTCTCTGCTATTGTCTAAGATATCTGCTCAGCAGGTTTACTAGAATCATATGCCAAATCAAAATACACAGCTCAGAGGATGGAAAATGTCCTACCCAAATACCCCTCAATAGTCAAAAGGCTATATAAATTGTGGTTTTATCACACAATGGAATACTACACAGCAATGAAAATGAACAAATGCAACCATACACAGGAGCAGAGAACAAGTAAATGTGCTCCAGGATCAGAAGACAGGAACATTGTTCTCTTTGGGGGATAATCTGGGAGGAAGTTTGAAGGGGTCCTGGATGCTGGTAATGATCTGTTTCTTGATTTGGGTGATAGATATATGGGCTGATCTGTTTATGAAAATGCGGCGAGTCGTTCAGTTAGGATTTGTTTGCTTTATGCATATCATGAATCAATAAAAGGTTTTTTAAAATTGATCTCTCACATGTATCTTGTAGGCTCCCAGTTGTGTGAAACATCCAGAATGTATAAATCTAGAGAAACATAGAGCAGACTGGCAATTGCCAGGGGCTGGGGCTGGGGGTGGCAACAACTGCTGGATGACTGGTTTCCTTTTGGGGGGTGAGGAAAATGTGTTGGAAACAGAGGTGGTGGTCACATACACTGTGAGTATAGTAAACAGTAAATGCCACTAGATTGTTCACCATAAAATTGCAAAATGTTAATTTTACACTATGTGAATTTCATGTTAAAAAAGTAAATAACTTTGTCTAGGATGGGCCACCCTCTAATAGCCATCTTTGTTGCTGTGATTTCTGCAGGCCAGCAGCTTTGCCTTCCCTCCTGGCCCCTGGGGAGGTTGCAGATGGCTGAGGTAGAGGGGCTCTGCTCTGAGCCCCATGTTGCTGGGGCATGATGCTTCATGAGCTATTATGGTAATGTCCATCCCACTCCAGGGCAAAAGAGCTCTGGGTTCCAGGGCCTACAGCTCCGTCCTTGCCCAGGCCTACGCAGAACTAGATGTGGAATGTTCCCTGTAGCCTTGGGAGGAAATTCATACCCAGCAGTGTGGGAGCCTGGCCGGCCAGCAATGGCTCCTCACACTGTTATCCCTTTCTTAGCAATAATGTTTAGGTTCTGGAAAGAGTTCCAAGATATATATAATTCCTCATGCTGAGTAAGGGCTCCAGCCCCTACTCGGCTGCTGCAGGGGCTACTGCTCTCTCCAGGAATGTTATTACACCAGTCTTGGCCCAGCACAAGGGATGGGAGTCTCTCAATGTCCTCATTATGTGCTCCGTATTTTTCAGGTCATGTAATTCAGCTGTAAAAATTTGCCCCTGGCTGCACCTGGCACAGGAGTGGTACAGAGGGGTGTGTTTATTTTTTTTAAGGTGCTGTTAAAAATAAATTTAATAAAAGAAAGAGAAAGGAAAAGAGAGAGTAAGAGACTGAGACTGTGTTTAATTTTAACTATGGAGGAAAAGACATGAACAGAAGGGCTGAGATCCTGGTGTTTTGGCTGTGTGGGGTGTGTGTGTGTATGTGTGTGTGTGCATGTGTGTGGCATGCAAAGGCAGGTTTCTCCCGCATAACTTAAAGCTAGCTTTGTTTATTAAACTGAAATTTTCCAGATCATTAGGTTGTGATGTGGCTGACTTTATACTGTGTAACATCCCATCTTAAACACTCACAGGTACATATGTGAAAACCAACCGAGCTACTTCAATTAGTAACAGCACGGGCAGCAATTAACTAAATGAACATTTTCATGAGTTGTTTTTTCTTTTTTTCCTCTTCCTTCCTTCCCTTAGTCATGTAATTAATGAGCTTCTGAATGAAGCTGGCCTCTGTCTATGGGACTGGTAGGTTTTGACTCTGGAATCCAGGAGGGAGATCATCCCCACCCCCCAAATCTCTGTCCTTGGTGACACAGAATGGCATATGAGATGTATCACAACTGACATCATGGTTTACGCCAAACCCCTGAGAGCATTTGGTTAGACAGGGTCTGCCCCATGTGTGGCTTCCAGGGGAGGGGGGTGCCGTGTTGAATGTTGGGATCTTTACACTAATAATTTCTGAGAAAACCCGGCATGTCCTAGAAGATGGTCTCAGTAATCAGGAAGTCAGGGAAAGGATGGAGTGGGACCCCGATACAAGTTATGCCTTTTCCCACTTAAGTTATACAGCCAGGATTCTGTCATGCCCATGACCTGGGTCAAAGATTCTATCACAGTGAAATCAAGAAGGGAGGCTCTGCAGACCGTGGAAGAGGGTAAGGTCCTGGGCAGAAGGGTCTGGCTTCCAAGGGACAAACCAGCCTTGGAGACTGTTCTTTCCCACTGGCAATAGAAACTGGGGCCCAAGGGAGTTCCTTCTTAGCCACATTCATTGGTGGTATCCACCCAACTAGGTGAAGTTGCAAAGCTGAGAGGGGCTGGTGCGGGTGCCTCTCCAGGGACCTGGGGGAAGCCAACCCCGGGCTGGGAGGCAGGAGCCTCTAGGTCCTGGCCTCTGCTGTGCAACCGCAGCCCCTGCTGAGCACGGTCACTCTGCTGAGGACAGCAGGCATGTAGCCACAGTCTCACCGTGAGACGAGGCTCCCTCACCTAGTCTCCCACCCACATGACATGGCTACAGCTAGGACACCTCTCTTGCTGGTCGTAGCCTTAACTCAATCTAGGTGACAGTCTGTGGATGCAGTTTCCCTTCAGGAATCAGTCCATGTGTGACTCAGTCTTCGGCCCAACTCGGGCGCCACCTGGTGTCCATGAGTGTCACTGCCAGTGGATTCGGACGACGGGAAGAGAACTAGGGGTTAGCTTGGGCTTTGTTTTTCCTGCTCTTATTTTACACGTGGGTAGGTGGGTAGACAGTGCTGAGAGGCAGAGTCCGTCTACCTTAAGTCAGCTTGAGACAGTCCCTGACATTCACGTCAAAGGTCATGCTGTGCTTTCTGCTCCTACCTTGGACCTCCTGGGGGACCTCGTCAGTATTTCAGGTGAGAGGTCCATAGGTAGGTGGGTAGGTAGGTAGACAGATGATAGGTAGTCGGAGATTTGTAGATAATGTGCTGGTTAGGAGTCTGATCATGGGCAAGTTACTTTAATATCCATAAAACAGGGATAATAGTGCCTGCTTCAGAGGGTGAGGCTTGAAATGAGAGAAGTCCTGCCAATGGCTTGACAACCGAAAGCATTCAATAAAGGTAAACTACCTTCTTCCTTTGTAGATGTAAGAAACAGAGATGATAATACAGATAATAAAGTTAGCAACACAATGAAGGTTTGTTTCTTGGTGCGTGTGGATGGGCTAGAAGGATGGGGGAGGGACTGTCCCTCATTGCTTTCCTCTAAGCACTTCCAAAGTGTTTACGTAGCCAGGAAAATGCTGGAACGAACCTGCCTGGTGACACTGACCTCTCCTTGATCACAAAGGCCAGTGGCATATTCCCATTCCAAGTCTCGTACAAAACTGGTTAGTAAGTTATGAGGCCAAGTGCGGCTGAGCCCACTCTGGGAGAGTCCGCAGGGCCCAGCCTGCTGCACAGGGTGGACGCCACCCAGCACTTCCTCCCTGCATGTAGCACCCGCTGGGGCAGAAGGACACCTATGAGTTTTAGGGACACTGCCTCATAAAGTCTTGTGGCAGCCACACTGGTCAGTAGCACCGTCTGCTTCCCCTAGATGAAAGAATTGGCTCACAGGTCTGGGTCACACTCCAAGAGGCAGTAAGAGCCACACAGAGGCAAACCCAATCTGACCTCTTCCTGCTCCCCCTCTCAACCTGCCTTTCAGAGCTGATGGTCTCTTAAGGGGTCTTCTTTTAGAGCACTGGCCTGTTCCTGAACCAACCAGAATCCACTTTCCCTATGGGTCCCTGCTCCCCTGCATAAATCAAGCCGCCGTTCCCTCCCATGGGTCATTTGCTGGGCTCCCAGCTGCGTTCAGGGGCTGTTCCTTGCATGTGGCTATATTGAGAATGTGAACCGTAACATTAACACTTAAAAGAAAGAAAGAAATACCCCTAAAGAGACTAACATCAGGTCCAGCCAAGGTCATAAATCAATGTCAGTAAATTTATAAACAGTTCATAAATGTAAGTGCTTTTCACAGGGTTGTTTGTTATTGTGTCGGCTGAGGAGGAGCGGGGGCACAGGGAAGTCCTGCCACATTCTGTCCTCCCATCTCAGCAGCAGAGGGCTCCGCTGCAGTCGGGGCCAGCGGAGTTAAATACTGACATCCCCATGGTTAGGGCTCCTCAGAGCCTTGAGTGAGGGTGAGAGAGACAGCCTGGCTGGCAGGTGAGCTGAGCCCTGGACTTGAACTAAGATTTTGAAGACATTTACCATAAAATTCAACAACAGCAACTACGGATCTTTCTCCTGTTTCCCTTCTTTACTTTTCCAAATATTCTGCTCTTTGGAGCTCTGGTGGGTGCAGGGCTGAGGTAGGTAAGAAGCAGGACAAGCTATAAAGCAGAGAACGGAATTCTTTGCCCGCCGTCCCCCAGTACACTAGGCTGGAAGGTTAGACTCCACTGGGCCAATGCTAGGACCCAAAGCACAGTGACACCAGCACCCAAGACACTCACTCTAAAACCGGTGGGACAAGCCAGAGAGCCTGGGTTTTGTAAACCAGAAGGGAGAATGGCTGACCACCTCCTGCCATCCGCTGTCACCCAGCTGCACAGCAGCAATGCTTGAGAGCTGGCAGCTCACAGAACAGGTCTTGAAAGGTGCTTCTTACCATCTCTCCGTTGAGCCTAAGAAACACACAATATCTCCCCTGTTATCTTTATTTTTCTCTCTTCCCAGTTACCCCCTTGGCTCACATCCACATCACCTCCCCATCAACCCCAAACCAAGAGACCCTGCGCATTGAAACTCTTGCTAATGAGTCCTTGGGGGTCAAGTCAGGACACAGGGTAGCCTCACTCTTCTCTCCAGAAAGCTCAAGCTTCTGGAGTTCCAGCTCTTGCCCAGCCCAGGAGCCCTTTGGTGTGTCCACCTTGACACATGGCCAGGTAGCTGACCCACAAAGGTGGAATGTGTATGACTGGATCTCTGGCCTCGGTCACTTGCTTCGCTGTTATACTTTACAAACTCAAGCCTTGTGAATCCTTTCAGAGTGGCACAGCGAGGGTAGGTGCTTAGATCCAGTGCCTTCTGGAAGCATCTCCCACCTCAATTCTGAGACACAAACATTTCTAAATGTGAGTGATTATAATTCTGCAGTTCTTCAAAGCAGTTCTTCAAAGAGTCCTTTTAAAATTGCATTTGTCCATTTATTATAAAATTGTTCCATTGGTTCTATAACCTTGTCACACAATTTCTGGAAGACCCTGGTTCCTACACCCTGTTTGAGAGGTGGCTGGATTTGACAGAGCCACCCTGTGCAGGCAGAACTGCCCATGAAAAATCCCTTAACCAACTGCATCTTCCAGACCGGCACTAAATGGGGATTTCATTTATTTGAAAAGTAGGTATTAAATATGTCAGATATAGGAAGTTAAATGTAATGGGCCCAATTCCACACTCGGTTCCATATGCGTAAATCCCACTGATGGAGAACAGAGCGTGCCATGAGCAGCAAAAATGAGGTCCTGGTCTGTGGGAGGAAACTGCGCCCTGGATGATCTTAGCTGACATTCTAATGGACATCAAATCACAGCTGTTAAAACTGGAAGGAGCCCTCAAGTTCCTGGGGGTTGGCTTTACATTTTTCAGCTGTAGGGTTTCTCATGCACCTCTGCCTCATTGCTTGGAGTTTTTTTGTGTGTTTGTTACTCTGAGTAAACATTTGCCACTTTTATTTCAGTTCAATGGTACTTGAAGTATTTTTCTAAGAAGGTGCCCAGGTCCTTGACGCACAAGCAAGCATTTCAGAGACTAAGTGTGGGAAACAGCCCCACTGCCCCTAGCAACTGAGACAAGTCTCACTGCTCAAAGTGAGGTTCCTGGACGGGCAGCATCAGTATCCCCTGGAAACCTGTGAGAGATGCAGGCTTTCTGGCCCTACTCCACAACTATGGAATCCAAATCTGCATTTTGGACACAATCCCAGGTGATTCATGAGCACATTACAGTGTAAGAGGCCCTGGATTAGAGAACAGACTTTGGACATGACCCCTCCTTTGATGTGAATTTATCACCAGACACTATCTTAAGAACTGCAAGGATCAGTTCAGATGTTTATGATATCTCTGCAGCTGCCAGAGGAACCTGACTTCTCCAGTTGAGCACTAGATTCACCAAGGGAACTTTTAAACATTGTGGGGTGCAGAATTTACCCCAGAAATTGAGTTGGTGTCTAGAGAGGGGCTGGGACGTTGGTATTCACTTAGCATTCTCCAGGTGATTCTATCGGGAAGCCGGGACCAAGAGGCCCCAGGATAAAAGATGGCCTTGAGGGATCAGACTTCTTCAGGAAAGGGAACGTGTCATTTTCTGCTTCACGCCCATGCGTAGCACACTGGGCCCTGAGGATGACACCAAAACGGATGCAGCTGCTGCCCTCCAGGGACTTAGAATTCAGCTGAGGACAAATTATGTATCTGCAAGGTAAAGTCAGATAGCTAAGGTGAAGAGCTGCAGGCATGCTTTCAGTGCCTGGCAGGAAGGGGTGGAAACAGGACTGGGAGGACATTGCTGGGAGATGCTGGGTCTGGGAGAAGGGAGTGGAAAGCCCTGAAGGATACATCCAGGTGCACGTCAGAGCTGGCAGGACCTTAGGAATTTTCTAGTTCCATCACTGAATGCCATAAGGAGGGTTTTGCAACCTCAGCACTATTGACTTTTTTTGTGGGGGGAGGGACAATGAGAGAGAAAGACAGAATCAATTTTATTTAGTTTTTCATAGCTTTCATTTCATTATGTAATAGTGGTGCTGGGGTTTGAACTCGCGTATTCACTCATGCCAGGCAAGCGCTGTAACCACGGAGCCACCGCTCCAGCCCAGCACTATTGACATTTACAATCATTGTTGGGTGTTTGGGCAGCTTCCCTGGCCTCTGCCAGTAGCATCCCCCTTCCCAGCTGTGACAACCAAAATGTCTCTGGGCCTTGCCAACTATCCCCTGGGGGGTAACCTTGGTTAAAACTCACTGGAAGAGGACAATTAAGAAAGTGGTACAAGTGGGCATAGGGGTCCATCCCTGTAATCCCAGCCACTGGGGAGGGTGAGGCAGGAAGATTGCAATTTCAAAGTCAGCCTCAGCAACTTAGCAAGACCCTAAGAAACTTAGTGAGACTCAAAATTAAAAAAATAAAAAGGGCTGAGCATGTGGTTCAGTGGTTAAGCACCTCTAGGTTCAATCCCTGCTACCATAAAAAAGAAAGAAAAGAAAAGAAAGTGGTGGTGGGTCCTTGGGGCTGCCTTGAAAGATACACTGAGATGTGTTGTTAAGAATAAAAAGCTAGGGGCCAGAGCAGTGGCTCAGTGGTTATGGCACTTGCCCAGCATGCGCAAGTACACAGGTTCAAACCCCAGCAACCCATGTAGGCAACTAAGTGTCAGAGCAACGAAAGTCATGTGAAAAACTCAATAAAAATTGATTCTCTCTCTCTCACTGTCCTTCTCTCAAAAAAAAAAAAAAAGAAAGAAAGAATAAAACGCTAGTTGCACAACATGGATGCTAATCCCAATGAAAAGGGG